>JAWZYV010013657.1:0-154904 GCA_038373885.1 Cheiracanthium punctorium | reverse complement strand
TTTTTTTAATGGAAAGTCAGAATAACTAAAAATTATATATTAGTCTCATAATTTATTTTTTTAGAAGTTGTCTTCTATATGACATTTACAGGGCTGCCAAGTCTCCGGCTTTTTTCGGGAGATTTCCCACCACTAATTTTTACTTACAAATTTATGCTTAAAATAAGTCCAAATATTTAATGCAAAATAAAACTGTCTAAAAATTGTGGTGGGAAATCTCCCGGAAAAAGCCGGAGACTTGGCAGCTCTGCATTTATATTATAATGGAGGATACAAATTGTTATGATTTTTTTTATATACCATGTTGATTTAAAGCTAATACATAATTTATATATATATATATATTATTAAATAGTCCTTTATTTTTAACTGAAAAAAACTACATAAGTGAATAAACAATTTTCGCTTTTTAAAATCAAGAATGGGGGATATACAAAGATTTATCTTATTTTGCAGATAAATTCTTACGTTCTCGCAATTAACTAAACTAATTAACTTCCCTGCGAAGAACAGATATTGAATATTTGGTAGAATGACTGTATTCTTCTTGAGCTGCAATGATTCCAACTGATTTGCAGGAAAATTTCCCTTTATCTCCAGTATTCGTTTAGAATCTTTGCAGCTGAAGACTGGATGCTTTGTACCACTCAAAATGCCAATTCTGCACTATTTATTAATGTGTGTTTTAAATAATAGTTATTTCATAGCTGCCAACTCTTCCAATTTTATCGGAAGATTTTCCACCACAATTTTTAAGCAGTTTTATTTTGCATTAAAAATTTGGACTTATTTTAACTTTGAATTGTTTAGTAAAAATTAGTGGTGGAAAATCTTCCGATAAAATCAGAAGAGTTGGCAGCTATGTTATTTGTAAAGTTAATAATATTATTAGGCTTTGTTTGTTGGTTTGGTGATACTGTGAATTGTCACTCTTGCAAGATATATAATTTTTAAAATGATCACTTGCTTGAAGCATTGATATAAGAGGGCCTGTGTACAGAAAACAAAATTGTTCAAATGCATAAAGTTAGTGAGCCTTTGCATATCCAAATTTTTTTCACCTCTATTTTGATATTTAATGTTTAATATTAGCGATATCGGCTTTTAAAATAAAGTATATCAGATTAAATGAAATAGCTCTCCATTAATAATATATATATCCCAACTCTCAAAACTGAAACACACTTTGTTTCTAAAGAATTAACATAGCGTGAACTAATTGGGGTTAACAAAGTGGACCCAGCCCAGTAAAACCCACCCGAGTTTTTCTGGGTGTGTCCGCCAACAAAAACCCTCCTGGGCAGTTGCGCAGAGAGAGAGGACATTCTTTACCTTCTTTCAAACATTTTTCAAATTGGAAGTGCATATCTAAACCGAATGGTTCGGGAAGTAGCTATTGGGTCACATTAAGGCTGGACACCCTGTATAAACACACACACGTAAGTGCAGATAGATCCCAAATATGTCATTTAGGAAGGAAATAATTAAATTACGCCTATTAAAAGCAGTTACTGGTAAATTAAAAATTAGAGGCGAAATGCTGAGTCACGGTTAGTAAAATAATAACCTTCATGCCAAATCAGCGATGCGATGACTATTTGGCGTCGGAGACAGTTTGTTTACTTTTACAACCCTTAAAGATAACCACGCCTTCAAACCCGTCGGGAAAGTTGGTCCAGCACGGAGTTGCTCGGATTTTCCCTTTAGTGAGATACCGGCATTAGCAGGTGTCAAATTATTATATATTATAGTGTCGATGAACACTGAAAAATAAATCTACGAATGCCAAACACATAAAATATAAGTTCTCGAAATCTATACCCTCAAAGAATACAACTGTAGATTTACAGATTCTGCCAACTCATTCCTAGTTATATAAAATTAAAAACATATTAATTATTCATTAAAACTTTTATTGATTCTAAATACTACAAAGAATGCAATTTAAGTTTACATCTACAGTTCCAAACATTTTTTTAATATTCTCTATAATACTTCTAATACCACTAAGACACCAGAATATACCAGAGATATAAGAGAAATGCACGTTGAGCATTCACTAAAACTGTTATTAATTCTAAATGCTGCAAAGACTTTTTCTGCACACTCATTTCAAGGATAATCTGGGAAATGTGTTCTAATTTTCAAAACTATTTGGAACACGTGTTATGAAAAAGCTTTCATTTTTGAAACACGGAGATGCAATATTGCTGTATTTCCAGTTTTCTATACCTTAACATTAAATCTCTATTAGACATGTTTGTAGCAAAAATAATAATTTCTAGGGATCGACCGATACCATGTTTTAACCGATACCGGATACTTTTTTACAAAGGGCTGTATAAATATCAACAGAGAAAATCGAATTTACACGGACCTAATTTCCTGTCACTTACATTCCGAAAAATATAGACACAGAGTAAAATTTCTTCGAATGCAAGTGAGGGGAAACGTGATCTATAGAGCATAACTGGCAACTTTCCCGTAACTTTCGGGAGTTTTCCACCACAAATTTAAACAACTTGCACTAAAAATTTGGCCTTATTTTAAGCATAAATTGCTATGTAAAAATTAGTGGTGGAAAATCTTTTGTAGCTGCGATATGTTAAATTTTGTATTATAATAGAATGTATACAGTCCCTTATAAAAAAGTATCGGGTATCGGTTGAAATCTGGTATCGGTCGATCCCTAATGGATGTCGGTATCATACCTGTACACCCCACCCCCGAATGTTACATGCCAATTAACGCCGCTACGTAGCTGTACGATCTAATAAATTTTGCAAATTAATTCAAGCACAATTTTAGGAATGTAGTAGAAATCTTTATCTGCGTAACAGTCTTTTACAGACTTTTCTAGACCACTGTAGCATGGGTATAGTTTTCCTCCAGTGGCTTTTATTACATATATATTATTTTCGAGAAATACGAGCCTCAACAAACAATGATAGTGCCGGTGTTGGGGTGAACTGAAATTTTCTCTTTGGCGATCAATAAGCTTTTTCATATTTTCTCGTCCACTTGGGAGAAGTGGTTGCTAACTTTAATGTTTTGGATTAATTTTCCCAACAGTTCCCAATTTTATTTGAGTTGCATAAATCAACGCTTTATTATTTGTATTTCTCTCATGACTGACGAGAAAGATAGGCTGCAGTGGATCGTATCCTTTTACTCTCTGAGAGCCATGTGACTTAGGGGTGGTGGTCATCTTACTCCGAGACAGCCACAGTAAGATGGCCACATCCCCTGGGTCACATGGCTGTAAGAGGGCTAAAAAGTGTGACCAAAATGTCAGCACCGCAGCCTGTCTTTCTCGTCAGCCGCGATTTCTCCGTAATTTTTCTGTCTTTGGCCGTTTACTTCTGTCGTTCAATTCATGGAACGGTTTCCTAACCCGACCATCCTAAACGATGATCGAAGCAGCATCATTTCGCGTTGTTTACCAAAGCTAAATGAAACTCGTCCTTCTTTACGAATAAGATGGACATACGTTTAAAGATAGCTGATTAATGGACAAATTTTAATTGTAATTTGTGGCTTACTGCAGTAATATTGTTTGAGATAAACAACATTTTTTGAAAGGAAAATGTTAATAAATGAAAAAAAAAATACCATACTGGCCTGAATGTAACACGGCTTCGAATATAACGCATTCCCAAAATTTTTCATCAAGATAATTAGAAAAATCCTATATTTCCTATCGAATCCTATCGAATTTAACACGAGTCAAGTTTTTAACGCAAAATGATCAGTCAAAAAATACCACGTTATATTCGGGACAATACGGTACATGTAAAGCGCATGAATTGTACTTTTTCATAACTATGTTAGCTTAGAATGCCAGCTATGAAAATAGATTTTTTTAAAAAAACGACGATAACTTGATTGGTTCGCGAACGATTCTAAAGAATGAACGTGGGTGCATCCTTTGGCGTTTTTACCTCCACTACCCATCTTTACGAATTACATGTCTTTTAGATGGATATTAATACGTTTTTGGATAGCAGAATAATGCTAGAAAATTTATTTGTAATTTCTGCACTTACTGGAATAGTGTTTTTTTTTTTCAGATAAACAACATTTTTGGAAAGGGAAATGTCAATAAATGAAAAAAATACACGTGAAGCGCGCGAGCTATGTATATGTTTTTGGATAGCTGATTAATAGGTGAAGTTTGATTCGTGATTTGTATGCTTACTGCCACTGTACTTTTTGAAATAAATAACATCTTTTGAAGGAAACACGTAAATTAAAAATTTCAATATCCACGCCCTGTCCCAATCCCCACATCGAACCCCTTAAAAAGCCCTCCGTCCAAGGAATCCCTCACAGGGCCGATAGCCCTTGGGCAGCTTTTCGTCAATCACAAATCAATCAGTTGAATCCAACCATGACTCGAACGTAGAAGTCATGAACACTCCTCGAGATTGTTTTCAATCCCGAGGTCTCGAGGTCTCGATTGTCTTCCACGACGAGGTCAACTCTTTTCCACGGACGAGGTTTTCACTGCTTGGTGCAAAAGCGGTGCAAGTGCTAGTGAAATTTTGTCATTGCGTTTGAAAATATATAACATATTTTCATATTTTTGTTACGCTTGGCTGACAAGATACACATGCTACGGTGCTGACATTTTGGCAGCACATTTTTGCACTCGAAGAGTCATGTGACCAAAGGGGTGTTACCATCTTAGTCCGAGATAACCATAGAAAGGTGGCCACACCCACTGAGTCACACGACACCTCGAGTGCAAAGATGTGTGGCCAAAATGTCAGCAACGCATCCTGTATATCTCGACAGCCAAGGTGGCTACTTTTCTGTTTTCGTTTCATCTACCTTTATATTGTCCATAACTCAATGAGTCCCAATTGAATGAATGCAAATGGAAGTATTCGGCGCCAATAGGTCAAAACAGCCCGACATCAAATTTTCATATTTGTAGCCACGTAGAGTAGACTATGCAATAGTGATATATAGACTTAAATGTTACTTCGCGACGATCAGAGATACATGGAAAGACGGTGTTTTGTAGTTTCCTAAATATATACAGGATTCATCTTCCAACTAATCTTTAAAACTCCAGTTGTTTGTATTATTCTTGTTTGTATTGAGGCAAACCTGCACGAGGGGTATCTGTCTAGGATGGGTTGCGTTGGCCGAAGGCCTTTGTAAGGGTTTCTAATGCGTATTTATCTTACATCTGGAGAAAACCGACCAAAACTCCAAACCGTAGATCGACAGCCGCCCGACGGGGCCAAACCCGGCCGTCTACCATTTTGAGTGCCTTATCCACTCAGTAAAGGTGGGGCCCTTTAAAACAGCATATTTTTGTGAAATGTAAATATATAAAACATGTTTTTTATTACTTAGTTATTTTGTTTGCTTGCAGTTATACTTTAAAGTTTTAAACCTGTAAAAAAAATAGAAAATCATCATTCAAACCAGAATTTTTTTTTAAAGGGGTTTAATTTATGGTATGTTTATAAATCTTAGGAAGTCGGAACGTTGAAAATATCAATACATGTTCGCAAAAGATCTTACTTTTAGCTTTGTGCATAAAGTGACGTCATTGCACGGATACGCAAGTGGGAGAAGTGGAAACCCGTTGTGTTGAAATGCTTACTAAATTGTATGTTTAACCAACACCTCCTAGATAAAAAAAGCCTAACTACTCCTACGTCACCAAGCTTTGACGTCATCATTTGGCCTACATTTAAAAGTTTTATTATCACAAAATAAAACTATAAAAAGTTTCTGGTCAATTTACTCATGAATAACAATATTTTAATAATTTGAGATAAAAAATATAATTTTATGAAAAATGATAGTTTTTAACCTTGACGAATTAGATAATATGATAAGAAAGTAGATCGAAATGAATAATTTTGTATGAGACAGGTATTTTAATTTTAATTCTTTATTTAAGTAATTTTCTAATATTTGTAGCGTCCACCAGAAATTTTAAATAGTTTTAGTTTATGAAAGTAGAACTGTGATGACGTCATTACTTGAAGGCCTAACGATGACGTCAAAGATTCAGTTGTTAGGATTTCTATATGTAGGAGGTGTTGGTTTAACCAACACCTCCTAGATAAAGAAAGCCTAACAACTCCTACGTCACCAAGCTTTGACGTCATCATTTGGCCTACACTTAAAAGTTTTATTTTCACAAAATAAAACTATACAAAATTTCTGGTCAATTTACACATGAATAACACTATTTTAATAATTTGAGATAAAAAATATAATTTTATGAAAAATGGCAGTTTTTAACCGTGACGAATTAGATAATATGATAAGAAAATAGATCGAAATGAATAATTTTGTATGAGACAGGTATTTTAATTTTAATTCTTTATTTAAGATATTTCCTAATATTTGTAGCATCCACCAGAAATTTTAAATAGTTTTACTTTGTGAAATTAAAACTGTGATGACGTCATTACTTGAAGGCCTAATGATGACGTCAAAGTTTCAGTTGTTAGGCTTCCTATTTGTAGGAGGTGTTGGTTTAACCCATTTATGCCTAGTGTCCCTTTTTTGGGACGGCATTTTCGCTATTAGTCGAAAACGTTATTTATTTTTCCTAGCCTTTGTTCATGAGTATTGAGCCTCAACTCTACAAAATATTTTAACATGACCAAGTAGGATGTTGATATTTCGATTTTTATGCATAATGATTTTAAAAGAAATCATCCCTTGTTCAACAAGTTGACATCAGAAATTTATCTATTATTTCTCTTATCAGTAAAAATCGAAGAAAGTCGCAAAAATATCCAGGCACAAATGGGTTAAGGTGATCGGCATGCATTGAAAGAAGAAAAAAATCTGGAGTGATTCCAGTCGACTTTCCGAACACTTACGATTAAGATCATTACCAAGCATTTAAATAAATTTTAATCGGTGAATAATTCAAACATACATACCAAACTGAAGCTCAATCGAATGCGCCGTTTAAACACGATTATGATGGTGATTTATAACATATATACCGAATTTGAACTCAATCGAATATATCGTTTAAACGCTTGCGCACCTTCAAGAATTCCCCCCCCCCCATAGACCATAATGTAAAAGAAATCTTTGTCGTAGCCCTGTAGAAAAACTATAAGTCCTATACACATCAAAATCAATACCGGTCTACCGACGGTGGTTTATAAAATATATACCCAATTTGAGCTCAATCGAATGTACCGTTTAGGAGCTATCGTGTTCACTCACATACACACATACACACATACACACATGCATACATACATCTCGTAAAAATAGCATAAATGAATTCCGAAGACCTCAAAACGTGTAAAAACACCAAAATCTCGAAGTCGAATTTTATCATGATTACAGTACTTTCCTTACATGGTACATGTTCGGAAAGTAAAAATCGTTATTTACTCAACAGTACATTAAAAATTATGGGCATATTTTCGTTATTACTTAGAAAATTATGTACTAACTCATAAAACCCCTCTTCCTACACGTTACTTTAGATTTAAAAAAAAAAGAAATTGATGATACGCGTAGAAAAGTAACACATATCATAAAAATTAATGATGGGTGGTTGTCATTAAAGCATTTAAATGATAATACTTATTATTAAAGCTATATAGTCTATTTCTTTCCTTATATAAATTCTATTAATAAACTATATACATGGTTGCCAACATGCACGTAATGTACAGGATTCCGAAATTAAACGACCCTATTTTAAAGTTGTCTACAAACGAAAATATTGTTGAGAAAGTTATGAAGTTTTGTGTAGGACATAACGAAGATATGGGAATTTGTTTGAATGAATAAAAAGAATTAGTTCAAATTTTCGACACAACGGGGCGTTTTATAATGAACAAAACATGTTCAGCATTACGGCCATCATTTTCAGCTACCATCTGGAATCGCAGTCATTTCATGTGCACTGCTGACCGCAAGGTGTTCGGGAAGTGTTACGAACCTGTGAAATGCTGTCTTTAAGATCAAGCAAAGTTCTTGGATTATCACAACTTACCAAATGTTTGTAACTCCCCAAAAGCCAAAAGGCGTATGGATTGAGGTCTGGGGACCGGCCCCTTTAATCGAACACAAAAAACACCCCCTGGTGGCAAACATTTGAAAAAAATTATTCTAATTAATTTTTTTATTCTCTCAAACAAATTCCCGTACATCCATTATGTCCTACACAAAATTTCATTATTTTCTCAACCATAGTTTCGTCTTCTGACAACTGTGAAATAGGGTTGTTTAATTTCGGACAACCTCTATTTAACGACATTTTGGAAACAACATACGTAATATAACAAGCCACTTTTTGTTTTTTTTAGTGCTTTTTTTCTTCCAATAGGAGCTAGCGTGTGCTACCAACTCCGACATTTCGCCAGTCTTAAGCTAAAAATTTAAAAGTTGCAAAAAGTAGATGATGTTCCGTACATATTGGCTACGAATACAAAATTTGCATATCAAGTAAGCATTATGCATAAATAATTATCATGACCTATTACTTTTATGATAATATTTTTACTATATATTTAATAGCATACCACCCAGCCACTGATAATCGCCGGAGCAAGCGGGGCACTTGCCCCAGGCCTCCGATTTTGAGGGGCTCCAAAATTTTTACAGGATGAAAATTTAGTTTGATGAATTTTCATTTTAAGATCACAAATGACTATATTTTTCACCAAAAGTCCGAAGTCTCTGTGGCAAAATAGTTCCCAAACGGATGAGCCGATTTTGGTGCAGTTTGTTTCATTTTAAAGGTGATTTAATCGGGATGGTTCTTAGCTGTATTTGATAACATTCACTTCATTTTTTCTCTCCTCCCTTAAATAAAGCTTACTTTACACGTGTTCAAATCTTAGGCAATTTAAATAATTGTTGCCGTTCAATTAAGTTTTATTGCAGAATGATCAAGTACCGGTATATACTATTTTTAGTTACAGGAAAAGATCGGGGTTCTAGTTGTACTCTTTAAACCTTCACTTTTAAAGCTCATTTCACATATTTCACAGAAAATGTTCATAAACATTCGAATTTATCTAGTATTATATTTCATGTTGAATTCTTTTAATCTTTCACAGATTTGTACGAGAGCATTGGCGAAAATACCGAGAAACAGTTGTCAGGGGTGGTAAGAAGACGAAACGTAGAAGGCCTCCCCCTCCCCAATTCGGACTTCTGCCCAAGGCCCCAGTTTGTCATAATCAAGGCCTAATACCAACTGCAGGATCCATCATGGCCGCGTGGATAATACACGGAACATGGTAAATGGCTGAAGTGTGAATGTCCCCTTTTCAGGCCTATCTCGCGGTTATCGATCTAATGCTCTGGAGTTTTTGGCAGTTTTCTCCAGGGAACTATCCCCAGGCAGATGCCCCTCGTGTAGACTTGTCATAGCACAATACAAGACATACCAACTCTATGGTTTCTCATTTTATACTTTTCGATTCCTTATTTCCCATTGTTAATTTTTGCAGAATTCTAAATTTCTTATCTTTTATGCATCACTTGAATGTTTCTTATTGCTGCCTCTAGTTTCGGTCAGCAATATTCTTTCTAGCGGTATAGTGACTCACTGCGTAGAAAAAGTAGATCACGGAGTTAGAGAGGGAAGCAGCGCACATTAATAGTGAAACATGTAACCCATTCTTTCTCACTCGTTCACTCACCCGTTATTTCAGATAGCCTGCAATCCTTTGAAAGTACCAATTACCTGCCTTCGAAAAGTTTTGCTCTATTCTAAGATGAAAATTCCTGTTTAAAAATAGTGGTTGTTTATATTCTGGAATAGTTGACACCTATGGATAAACTTAACACATTTAACAATCAGAAATCACATAAAATCAAATGAATGAAAGACAATGGTAAATGCTAGGATTCTAAATCTACCCTTTGAAGACAGCGCCATCTGCGATCGTTCGAGAAATTTTCGTTCGCTTTTCGCTACATATTGCTTATTTAGTCGTTACTCCTTCCCCCTTCTATCTCCATGGTGTAGATGTGAGCTCTCGTGATGTTTCATTTGTAAATTCCTACAGGAGGCACCTGATGAGCATTGTAGCATTCGCAATTATACGAATTCATCTACTTAAATTGATTTTTGATGTATAGTTGCGCACAGAGTTGTTTGATTTCGTATAAGGTGCTCGCTGCGAGTTTTCCGGCTTAGTACAGGGTAATAAAGTTTCATGCCCGCTGAGAGTAAAGATTTATTTCCTGCCGATTTTACAACAAACACTTTCATGCTTTGCTGTTGATATTTGCATGTGACCTTAAATGCTGCGCTCCTTTACCTGAGCATGTGTTTATAACAAGAGGTGCTCTCGATCGTTAAAATCTAGTTCCTCAAATGGAAACTTTCGAGTGGATACTACTTTAAAGTACATATAATCTCCAGCTTATAGTGTTGATGAAATCGCGCTCTCTTTGAAAGATACATGAGTCAATCATAATGTAAATTTTCAGTCGAATTCCATGAGAAGATTTGCTTAAGGACAGAAAGAAAGACTAAAAGATAGTTAAATATCGTCCTTGTCAAACCAATATCTAGTATGTGCAAAAACTTAATTTAATTTTACCCCTCTTCATTATGTACTGTTTTAATGAATATATGTAAACAATTTGAAACTGTAGGAATGATAATTTTCTTTTTCCTTCACAAAGAGCCAGATGATGCTGGTGGTTGTTTTCGTATTGTCTTGCGAAGGGTCTCTTCCCCTCTGGTTGGGTCAGAGAATTCAAGAAAAAGATTGTTAAGTAACAAGTGCCTGTTAAGCTCATTTCTAGTTAATTAAATCTTGTGTATTTGTTTCGTAATAATTTTTGATAAGCATAATAAACACAATAACTCATAATATACTAATTAGTAGCAGTCAGGAACGAGACAAAACCAAAAAGAAATTCCACTTAATCCCCAAAAGATTGCATATAAGGTTGTTCCTTGTTGCTTTTAGAATGACTCTGGTATAAAGCATATACAATGCTTTCCACAGATATATGTGCTTTCAGAGATGTCTTTTCGTGGGAAAACATGCTGAATTCTCGTTTATAAATTTTTTTAAAAAATGAAAAAATTCCACCACGCTGTTTTGTAAATAACTCCAAATGAAATGCAACAAGCGCCAAAGTGCCTAGTTCCTCTTATGGTCACTGAATATAGCATGCGACCGGATCTACCTTCGTCCACGCATTAGTAGTGCCCAAGAAGCAGTAGTAGAAGGAGATGAAGCAAAAGTTGCAGGAATGACAGGAGCTTGAAAAGTAGCGCTGGTAGCAATTTCTTCCGGCGTTTAACGTTACACCCTACCAGCCGATGCGACAATTATATTTTATAAAAAGTAAAATATACTTTTGCATAATGTGAGAAGCCAGGATAACTGTAAGTGTATTTTTTATTGTTAATAATAAGTTTTGTTAACAAAAAGGTTTTGGAGCGGAGAAAGTGAGTCGGATTGATTGCAGCGTCACCCATAGCTGCAAGAAATTGCAGACGCTAATGAAGAGCTGTTGTCATAACTTGTTCATCGCATTCCCTGGTACTGTCACTCTGATTTGTAAACAAAAGGAAAATGAAATCTTTTAGTGGCTACATCTTAAAGATAATAATGCTCTTGTCAAACCACCTATATTTTAGTATCAACCTTTTAAATGTGAATTTTTTTTTTATTTCAATTTCCTTCCGTGTTGAAAATCGATCTAAAAAAATTAGATATGCTTTGTGCCTTTCATGGCGGTGACTGCGTGATTAATATAGGCTATTCCAACGGCAGTTGATGGTGGCATACAGTGGCGTAGCCAAGGGGGTATAGGGGTGTCATAACTCACCCATGAGGATATTTTGCCATACAAAGTTTATATTCTTCACTCTCTTATCACACACACGTATACATATATGCGAGTTGCAGTAGTGGTAACTCCCCCCCCCATGAAAAATTTCTGGCTACGCCACTGGTGGTAACATATATCACAAAAATTGTGATTGGAAGTTTTAAATTTTTAGTTAGATATATGCAGAGGTGCCAAGTCTCCGGCTTTTTTCGCGAGATTTCCCACCACTAATTTTTACATACAAATTTATGCTTAAAAAAAGTCCAAATATTTAATGGAAAATAAAACAGTCTAAAAATTGTGGTGGGAAATCTCCCGGAAAAAGCCGGAGACTTGGCAGCTCTGTATAATTGATTTTAGTAGAGAAAACGGTTATTGATGGGATGAAACTAGACACTAGTTTTGTAATGAAATTTTAAAGAATTTCACGTTCATTAATGGTAAATTATCCTTTTATGTACTGTCGTTTCTTACTTAACTTAGTTCAACCAATATTTGCACTTTTTGGGACATTGATTCACGTAATCGTATTATAGAGTTATGTAGCGCAGTTTATTTGTTTTTACTTAATCTTGAAATAATTTTGACGTTTTGCAGTTTATTTTGATTGATAAATATGCATTTCTATAAATAAATTAAAAGGTTTTTACTTTGCAACGTCGGTTTTCTTTGGAGACGTACCCATTTCAATAAATTACTGCAATAAATTACTGTATATTTTATCGGGCTAAAGTTATTTTAAAATTTTGGCAGTTTCATTGCATTAAAAAACAGTATTTATAAACTTTGGAGAATTTTTTACTCCTCAGCTTTCATTTTTTTTTTCTAAAAACGTATTTCAATAAAGCATTGAAAAAATTGAACAGCAGTGAAGTGCGTTACTTCTAAAAAGCCGTAAACGGATTACATTAAAATTTCAAAAATATCTAAAACTCCAATATGGGGAGGGAAAAAAAAAAACACATCCATTAGGTATATCTCTCAGAAATTTCTATTTTTGGTCCTTAAGTACAGAGAGGCATTTGCGATGAAATCTTGAAATCGATCTTTCGTTCTTTCATATTCTTTCTACACGAGCTTTAATGGATGGAATAAAATAAGGAAGCAGAGAATATATGAGAGAGAGAGAGAGAGAGAGAGAGATTCCAGACAGTAACATTTCTTTCTTCCTACTTCATTTACTCAAAGGTGTTAATCATGACGGTACTTTCGTAGGCTTAATGATGTCGTCGAAGCTGGAGTTAAGTTTGAAAACGAAACTAAAGAGTTAAATTTGAAAACTGGAGTTAAGCTTGAAAACGAAACTAAAGAAAAAATACAGAAAATAAACACATAGCTGCCAACTATTGCGGAATATAACTAACCACATTTTGTATACAGAAAGTTTTGGTTTACAATATAAAAAAGTTGACAATTACGGTGAGGGAGTTGACTAGTATCTTAGGATGTTTAAAGAACATTTGTTCACGAGACGTGGTTAATTATAAAAGGCCTCAGCAATGAAAACATGGAGGAAAATGTGTTTTTACACAAGATATTTTGAAAATAACATATAAAATTAACTTATTAGCAGGGATCGACCGATACCAGATTTCAACCGATACCCCATACTTTTGTACAAGGGACTGTATACATATTATAATACAAATTTTAACATATCACTGCTGCCAAAGATTTTCCACGACTAATTTTTACATAGCAATTAATGCTTAAAATAAGGCTAAATTTCTAGTGGAAGTTGTTTAAAATTGTGGTAGAAAACTCCCGAAAGTTTCGGGAAGTTGGCAGTTATGTTATATAGAGCACGTTTCCCATCACTTGCGTTTGGAGAAATTTTTCTCTGGGTCTACATTTTTCCGAATGTAAGTGACAGGAAATTAGGTTCCATGTAAAATTCAATTTTCTATGTTGATATGTATACAGCCCTTTGTAAAAAAGTATCGGGTATCGGTTAAAATATGGTATCGGTCCATCCTTAGAAATTATTATTTTTCCTACAAACATGTCTAATAGCGATTTTAATGTTAAGGTATAGAAAACTGGAAATACAGCAATATTGTACCTTCGTGTTTCAAAAAAGAAATCTTTTCCATAATACGTGTTCCTAATAGTTTTGAAAATTAGAACATATTTCCCAGATTATGCTTGAAATGAGTGTGCATAAAAAGTCTTTGCAGCATTTACAATTAATAAAAGATTTAGTGAATGCTCAACGTGTATTTCTCTTATATCTCTGGTATAAAAGTGGTATTACAAGCAGAGGTGCCAAGTCTCCGGCTTTTTTCGGGAGATTTCCCCACCACTAATTTTTACCTACAAATTTATGCTTAAAATAAGTCCAAATATATTCATAGTAAAATTGCCGGCAAAAGACGGAGATGGGAGCTCTGTACCAGTATTATCGAGAATATTAAAAAATGTTTGGAACTGTAGATGTAAACTTAAATTGCATTCTTTGTAGCATTTAGAATCAATAAAAGTTTTAATGAATAATTAATATGTTTTTCATTTTATATATCTGGGAATGAGTTGCCAGAATCTGTAAATCTACAGTTGTGTTCTTTGAGGGTATAGATTGCGATAACTTATATTTTATGTGTTTAGCATTCATAGGTTTATTTTTCAATGTTCATCGACACTATAATATATGATAATTTACAGCAGCTAAAACTTGTTTTAAAAACCTGTGATTGATTTAAACTGTTATTATCATGTACTGTTTAAACTTAAGCAACCACAAATATAGTTCAGTTTTCTTAAGTTTAAGAGATAAGTTTTCGGCTTGCGCAGTAGACATTAAATTCGAAACTATTGGGATCATGAAAGGACGGCTTCTCTATTGAAAGCCTTTATCATCGCAACGGAATGACAGAACTTAGTCTACGTTACTACGGGCACCTAGTTCATCCTGTTAAGTATTTCCATGTTCTTGTTAGATTACCGTGAGCGCATTGGGTTTTGGCAACACTTCGTAGGTATAGAAAGCCTTACAACTCCTACGTCATCAAGGTTTCACGTGATCATTCGGCCTACTTGTAAAAGTTTTTTTTTTTTTTTTTTTTTCACAAAATAAAACTGTTAAAATTTTTTTTTTTGAATTTACTCATAAATAGGAATATTTTAATAACTTGGGATTAAAAAATAGAATTTTAAAGCAAGTGACAGTTTTTAACTGTGAATAATTAGATAATATGGCAAGGAAATAGATCAGAACGAATAATTTCGTACGAGAAAGGTATTTTAATTCCGATGTTTAATTTAAGATATTGTCTAATATTTGTAGTATTCACCAATTATTTTAGACAGTTTTACTTTTTGAAATGAAAACTGTGTTAAGGCTGTTCTTCGAAAAAAGAACACTTTTTTTAGTCTTGGTACACAAATTGAAATGAACTAATAGCACCATGGTTTCTAAAAAATTCCAGATGGTTCTTCATAAGCTGTTTTACACACTGCGGTAAGCGAAAACGCTGTGACTTTTGTGAAATTTTCAGAAAAAAATTCTTAAACATGGATCTGAGCTGCAAGATTTTCCGAAGAGTGACACGCGTTGCAAAAATTTCCGATTTTTAAGAATTTTTTATAAAAGTTTTGAAACTGATACAGATTGGCCTATCTTCGCAGTATGTAATACAGCTTTTAAAGAGACAGTTTCAAAATGTTGAAGTGCCTGGCATAATGAGTTTATTTGTAATTATGTACCAAAATCACATGATTTTTTCGAATAACACCGTTAACGGTACTTTCGTAGGCTTAATGATGTCGTCGAAGCTGGAGTTGTTAGGCTTTCTATATCTAGGAGGTGTTGGGCATCGCAATCGTTCGTCAATCAACAATTACAATAATGCCATTATGTTTAGTCAAAAAGAAGTTAATTAGTTATCGTAAGTTATGCAAGCCTGTTCGTTTATTATCTGTGTGTGTGTGTGTGTAAGCGGGGTCACAGAATATTAATAACATTCTTGAGTGAATGTATAATACATTATTAATTGCATTAATTGTTTTTGGAATTCGAAAAGAAAACGGGTCATGTATTTGGTTTAAATGTGGAAAGCACCCAGCAAACACACTACTGCCCGCAAAATGACGGCCGAGTACCCGCCGTGCTGGCCAAGTGCCGTATGCCGGGAGCACAGACCATTGCCGTCAGTTTAAAGTCACTGGAATACCTATGCCTGAAAAATGCATATGCGCCAGTACATTGCCAGTAATGGCGAAATGCCTGTCGCTCTCATGTGTCTAAAACATGCACAGCATAGTTAACGGCGTGGTACTGTTTAAAATGTACCGGGCCAACACTTTTTAGAGGTAGAGAGGTTAGTAAATATTTCGTAGTGTTAGCATAAAATTTCGTTATTTCATTTAGCGATTGTGACGTAGCGGGCTGAGGGGACTGCAGTTCCCCCCCCGCGAAATGGGACACTTTACTTAGCTTGCAATTTGATATTTAGCTTATAATTGAACGTTAGCTTACAACCCATCCCCCCTCCGAAATAAAATTCTGGCTACGCTACTGCTTTCCCTCATAATGTAAAAGCTGCAGTCTAGCTTAGCCTTGCTGTAAATTTGAAACAGAAAGCTACAAACTAAAATACAAAATCTGTGTTTTTTCTCCGCTTACTGATGCGCAGTTTTCAGTTCTAGGTTAGGAAGTTTATTTGGCTACTTGATATCGATCGACGTTTTCAACAGTTTTTTTAGGTGCCCTGGGTGGTTGCCCAGTTTGCCACACCGAAGGACGTATACGGGGGGGGTGGTCCAGGGAGTCCAACCCCCTCCTTTAGAAATTTCGTTTTTTGTAAGCAAAATATTAATGATGAAGTGTTATTAGTGTGAAATTTTTTGCCTTTTTTACCGTTTGGACTCCCTCCAAAATTTTTGGGCATTCCCAGAAATTTTTTTCTGGGTACGTCTCTGGCCACCCCCTAAGGAAAGCTGTAGGGCTCCTGCACTTATTTTCTCACCCATAAAATTTATAAAGCCATGGGACAGTATTTTCATGTAATAGTCAAAAATAGAAATTACGCAGATATTTTGTTCAGACTCATTTATTTAAAAACGCTATTTAGATTGTACTTCATCCTGCTTTTCTTACGAAACTTCTGGCAGGTGCAAAAAATAAAAAATAAGAAGTAAATAAAAGAAGAGACAGACCTCTTTCCCATCGTAAAGAGCTGACAGCGTAAGTCTCAGATTTGGCGATATTAGAAGGGTTGCAATATTCGAATTGTTTTCGCAGATCTGGCTATATTTATTGAGATTATTTGTTGGTCGTTTTTAGCGAATGTATTCGAATCTCCAAAATGAAGAGGGGGTCGGGCGAATCACTTCGGTGGGGCTGAGTGGACCCTTGGGTCCAGGGCCGAGTCTTGGGGGGGGGGCGGACGCAGCCCCGCATACTTTAACTGTTTAACTATAATGGCATAATACAGACTAGAAAAAAATATTTACATTTTTTTCATCTACTAAAATTTTACAAGATTCTACAGCTTATTGTAGCTTAAAATTTAAGATATGTATTTATAATAAACATTTTATCATAAATATTTAATAAGATTGGTTGAATCTGGAGCTTTAAAGGTTCCAAAAAGACAAATTATAAAAAGTAGCTAAAGGTCGTCAGACTATTACTAAATTTTTGAAGTGTCCTGAAAATGAAGAGTTACAAGAAGTTTAGTTCAGCCTTATGCAAGGGCGGATCAAGAAACTTTTCCGGAGGGGGTGGGGGGAGTAATCGTAAATACTCATTTTATCTCGTGTAAAATCCACTTAATACTGGTGAAAGCCCCATTTACCTATAGTGTAAATATAATTTTCTTGGAGATGGCGCGCGCCCCTCCCTGGATCCCCCTTTGGCTTTATGATATATATATACCCAGAGTCTCCAACCTCTACGGAATATAATTAACCACTTTCCCTGAACAGTAAAATTTGCATTAGAATATAGCGAAATTTCAACATTTCAAAGACAGTCTGACATTGGGTTTGTGGGCAATTTTGAAAAAAATATTTAAAAAATTTGCTCTTTTGAAAAAGTGGTTAATTATATTCCGTAGATGTTGGAGAGTCTGTATATACCAGAGCCTACAGCAGCCCAGAAGGCCAACCTCGGGCTCTGCTTAGTCACTTTCAGACCAAAAAGATGTAAAAGATATCACACAAGAGACTGGCTTCCGAACAGTTAATCGATTTCGTATTTATTGTATCTTTTTATTTTAATCTTAGTGTGTTAAATAATATACTTGTTGTGGTCGTTTTTAAATAAAATAGTGTTATATAGTTTAAGACTTGCAAATTGGTTAGTATAATTGAAGAGCTGAGTGGAGAAACATGTTAAGGCACTATTTTGAAATTTTTAGATATTCAACTGTAAAATTAATGGAGTGTCGTATTTCATCAATTCATTTATTTTCTGTTCATGCACTGAAAACTGCCTTAAGGTAATATTGGCAGAACCAGGAACAATTCAGCAGTAAAACATTTTCTTTCACCCCGAAATCTCTATTTTACCTGTAAAAATGTCACTTAACATATTCATTCACTCAGCTCTTCAATTATACCCTCTATTTTCAGGTTAAATTACATTCTAAAAAGATAAGATATAATCATGCAATTTCAATAATAATGTAGCATGGGACAGCAAAATGGAGGACGTCTCTGATACTGGGTTCAGGTCCCGTAATCGATGTTGGGGCCATGACCACCACCTCCTAGATATAGATGACCTGAGAACAGAAACTTTTACGTCATCACTAGGTCTTCTAAGATGACGTCATCACAGTTTTCCTTTCACAAAGCAAAACTATTTAAAATTTCTGGTGAATGATGCAAATTTTAGAAAATATCTCAAGTTAAAGATAAAAATTAAGATGCCTTTCTGATAAAAATAATTTATTATAATCTATTTCTATATCATATATGATTAGTGATAGTTAACATTTCCAATTTTTCGTAAAATTATATTTTTTATCTTAAATCATTAAAATGTTTGATGCGGGAGTAATTCCACCACAAACTTTGAATATATTTACTTTGTGAAGGCAAATGTGTGATGACGTCATTTTAGTGGGCCTAGTGATGACGTAAAAGTTTCTGTTCTCAGGCCTTCTGTATCTAGGAGGTGGTGCCATGACCCCCCCTTTAACCTAATCTGTTAAAAATCTGTTGCATTGTTAGGGAGTTTAATCCACTATTGAACCCATGCTTAACCTATTAGAAAAACTAAAATTGCTAGCATTATACTCAAAATACAGTTAAATACTTGGTTTAAAGAACAAATCAAAATATAGTCAATCTTAAGTAAGTCAAAGTTGAAAGGACACAAGAAAAATTCGATATATCTAAAAGTTTCGTAAAATATATATTCCCACAAAAAAGAGATACATTTAAAAAAAATTCTAGGAACCATAAATTCGAATTTTTCAAGTTTTATTTAGAGCAGTACGCGTAGGGATGGATGCGAGACGAGACAGAGATTTACACCTTTTTTTGCAAAATGAGACAAATATTTTTAACATTACGGTACAGGGATTTTGTTAGATGAGAGAAGCATTTTTAACATTATGATATAGGGATTTTACGAGACGAGACAAATCTTTTAGGCTGTTTTGCGAGAGGCCTATTTTTCGTCTAGCGTTCACCCCCTAATACGCACGTTTAAGGGGAACAAAGGTTTCACCCTTCTTCGTAGGAGCGTAGTGAATGAGGCAGGGACGTGCTTAGAGTTTTAGGGGGCCCTGGCCAAAACATATTTAGCGGCTTTGGACAAAAAAACAATTAGGGACCTTTCACTTTTCTTTATTTACTAAATTATTGTGGATTTTGTCATGTCTCCCTCCTCACCCAGCACAAATCGCTACTGCCACTGTAATTAAGTAAATTACATTAAATAATGAAGATTTTAATACAATAAGTTTTCATAATGTAAAAGCTGCATCTAGATATTTAACATGTAAATTTGAAAAAAGAAAAGCTATACAGGAAATTACATATTCTGCACATTTAAAATAATTAATTTTATCGACATTTAAAAGCTTCAATCCCTTCTCCCCCCATAAACGAAAAATTTGGGTTTTCGTCAACAAAATAACGTTAATGAAAGTTTGATGACCTGATATCCATGAATTCAGAAGTTAGAGGCCCTGAGCGATGGCCCAGTTTGCCACCCCCTAAGCACGTCTCTGGAAGGAGGGTGGACCTTTCGTACCATCCGAAACGTACATATTGTTTATTCGATTTTATTAAATTACCTTTACAATAATGTATTATTTGCGTTAAAGCATTTAACTATTTATTTCCGCGTTTAACCTGTTCGATCTCATTATTGAAAAGATGCACCGGGGAATACTATCCTTTTGTCATGTTGCTTCTCAGTATGTGATTTTAAATGCCCCTTCCCCTCCGACTGCGCTAGCTGAGTCGCTGGGCCTCAGCAAAGCATTCAAACATATATGCTAAATTGAGATTTCAGCGCCCTTTCTGTTTGCCTGAATGGAAAATAATGGTAATTCGAAAATATTGTGCCCCTTGTATATGCTGTGAACGGGGACATATGCCCCCTCTAGTCCCCAACCCCTTAAAACTTTTCACTATCCGAATATTCACTCTTTTGTTTGCATTTATTTGTTAAGTTTTATGAGCTACGTCCGGGCTAAATGGATGGTATGTAGTCTAATTCAAATTCCTTACAAACATAAAATAAGGAACATTTTACTTTCCACAGCATTTTAGAAAAACGAAGATCCCAACTTCACATCAAAAGCAAAATAATTTTAATATAAATATGTGTATAGTTATTACTGGTAATTACAAGTTGAATAATTACAAGACATATATATGTGCACACTAAAGAAATGTTTATGAAAAACGAAGTTATAGTGTGTGTGTATGGGAGTGGGAAACAGAAGGGTTATAGGCGGCTCGAGTGAGATGTTGATGTTATTAAAATTGGCGAGTTTCTTTAAAACGGAAGTGGTGAATTTGGCTCATAGTTCATAAGTTGTAGCAACTTATTATAAGCGCGCGCTTTCCATTCCGTATGGCGTATACGTTAAACAATTCTAAACGGATTCTATTTGTTATTTGATTAATTACGCATGAAGTATACTTTTTAAGATATAAATTTTTTAAGATTCCTCATTTTTGTATATAGCTTTCAAAATGGTTTAATTGGTATTTTTAAACAGTTTCAGAAGACTAGCGAGTTTTCATGATTTGGAACAGTTATTTATATAAAACAACGCTGTTTCAATGATGAAATCTTGTTGGTTCATAATACATTTCGAAGCCCTTGTATTTTATGTTAAAGAGTTGGGAAAATAACAGGTAAATTTTAAGTTTCACTGTTTTCAATATATATACTCTCATAGTATGTTTGAGTGTATAAAAGTGTTTTCCCCCGTAAAAATTAAGTCATGTAGTATACAGCTGGTAGATATAGGAATTTCTTTTCAGAATAGCTAACAAAAAATCTTTTGATCTAAAGAAAATGTACAATAAACAAAATGTTACCCTAATGTTATGTGTAACAATAGTGCAACTTTATTTATTATTACTTCCTGCAAGATTTTGATTTATATATGTATTTATATAAAACTCGGCTATTCGAGCCTCGTCAGGGGGACCCCTGAGCCCCCTAATTTTTTAATTTCATTATTGCCATATTAAAACGATATTAATCGAGTATGTCATTTATCTCATCTTTCGTGTATTTCGCCTGGTAACCTTATGTTAAAATTTTTATGATTGTAACCAGGGACGTACCCAGAAAAAAATTTGGGGGAGGGTCAAAACGGTGAAAAAAATAGGATTTTCCACAAAAAGACTTCATCATTATTATATTGTTTTCAAAAACTAAAATTTCGGGGAGAGTCCGGACCCCCCCCCCTGGGTACGTCCTTGATTGTAACCTATTTATAGAAAAATAAATGGGATGCCTATTCTACTGCTTACGGAATATTGTAACAATAGATTAAAGCTTTTATGAACTAATAGTATTAAAATATTAAAATATATGTAAAATTATGTCGCTTTTGGGGGGGCTATAGCTCATTTATAAAATCTCTGAAATATTGAAATTAAACTGTTTATAAATGATTTTATGTTGGTTGTGATATGTGTTACCGCCTCTCTCATAAAAAAATCTTTTGCGACTTCAAATTTGTAAGAAAATTGCAGTTTATGAAAACTGCACACAATTCCTAATGATAGGCGCACATAATTTGCAAACGATTGACCAACGGATTTTGCTGTTTTTATCTTTCATTTTTGTTTTTTTTTATCTTTCAAAATGTTACCCTTACGGAAATTTTTTTGCGGGGTGGGGGTGGGGGTTGATGAATAAACCCCCTACCCCGAATTCGCCACTGCCTTGTATTTTAATTATGGCAGCATTACTGTAAATAGGCACTGATCCGGCACCGTGCCATTATATTGTAGTCACTGTTAAGATACCAGGCCGGTGCCTTTATTTTTAATAATAGCTGGCATCCGGCCGTTTCATTTTGGTCATTATAAACTTAATGGGCCAGTGCCTTTATTGTGAGTAATGGCCGGCACATGCAGTATGCCAGCAGAGTGCCGTTGCTTTCCCGGGCTTCTGGCAAGGTACTTCTCGGGCGTCCATATTTGGTACGATTCAGTTACTTTTTGCAGTGACGGGACGGTGCTGGACGTAAAGGCAGAAAGGCATTTGGCAGGTACTCCGCCAGCAGTTGTGTGTTTGCTGGGCAGTACCTCGTATAAGAGCTTTTCCAAATGTACTCAGCTTTTTTTTTTTTTTTTTTTTTTTTTTAATTAACACACTTTCCATAAGCTTATATGGGATTTTTAAATATTGTTCTCTGAATTCCATCTTGAAATGTCTTGACTAGTACTACAGTTACCAACTGCTCCGGAACATAATTAACCACTATTTTAAACAGTAAATTTCGGCTTACGTTATGTCGAAATTTCGAAGCTGAAGGTGTGGCTTTTTATCACTTTATAAAGTATTTAAAAACTTGCTGTTTGCAAAAAGTGGTTAATTATATTCCGAAAATCGACATTTCTATTAAAAGAGGTAAAATGTTTAGGGATCAACCGATACCAACAGCTCCTACATATAGAAAGCCTAACAACTGACACTTTGACGTCATCACTAGGCTTTTAATGAATGACGTCATCAATTTTACTTTCACAAAGTAAAACTATTTAAATTTTCTGGTGAATGCTCCAAATATTAGAAAATATCTTAGATAAAAAAATTAAATTAAAATTCCTTTCTCATACAAAGTTATTCATTTCGATCTATTTCCTTATCATATTATCTAATTAGTCGTGGTTAAAAACAGCCATTTGTCATAAAATCATATTTGTTATCTGAAATCAGACTCTCCGACATCTACGGAATATAATTAACCACTTTTTCAAAAGAGCAAATTTTTTAAATATTTTTTTCAAAATTGCCCACAAACCCAATGTCAGACTGTCTTTGAAATGTTGAAATTTCGCTATATTCTAATGCAAATTTTACTGTTCAGGGAAAGTGGTTAATTATATTCCGTAGAGGTTGGAGACTCTGTCTGAAATTATTAAAGTATTGTTATTCATGAGTAAATTCACTGGAAACTTTTTATAGTTTTATTTTATGAAAATAAAACTTTTAAATGTAGGCCTAACGATGACTTCAAACCTTGGTGACGTAGGAGTTGTTAGGCTTTTTTTATCAAGGATGTGTTGCCGATACCCGATACTTTTTTACAAAGGGCTCTATCACCACCTCCTAGATACAGAAGGCCTGAGAACAGAAGCTTTTGCGACAGCGTCATCTTCTAAAATGATGTCGTCACAGTTTTTCGTTCATAAAGTAAAACTATTTAGAATTTCTGGTGGTTGATACAAATTTTAGAAAATATTTTATGTTGAAGATAAAAATTAAAATACCTTTCTGATAAAAAATAATTTTTATGATCTATTTTTATATCATATTACATAATTAGTGATAGTTAAAATTTCCTGTTTGTCGTAAAATTAAGTTTTCTATTTTAAATCATTAAAAAGCTTTATGCGGTAGTAAATTCACCACAAACTTTGAATAGTTTTACTTTGTGAAAATAAATGTGTGATGACTTCATTTGAGTGGACCTACTGATGACGCAAAAGTTTCTGTTCTCGGGCCTTCTATATCTAGGAGGTGGTGGCTCTATACACATTAACATAGAAAATTGAATTTGACCTGCTGAGCTGCCAAGTCTCTGGCATTTTCCGGGAGATTTCTCAACACAATTTTTAGACAGTTTTATTTTGCATTAAATATTTGGACTTATTTTATGCATAAATTTGTAAGTAAAAATTAGTGGTAAAACGCCGGAGACTTGAAAGCTCTGTACATGGAACCTAATTTCCAGTCTCTTACATTTGGAAAAATGTAGACACAGAGAAAAATTTCTCCAAATGCAAGTGATGGGAAAAGATGTCTATATAACATAACTGCCCACTTTTCCGAGAGTTTTCCACCATAATTTTAAACAACTTGCTATAGGAATTTGGCCTTATATTAAGCATAAATTGCTATGTAAGCATTAGTGGTGGAAAATCTTTGGTAGCTGTGATATGCTAAATTTTGTATTATAATATGTAAACAGTCCCTTGTAAAAAAGTGTCGGTTATCGGTTTAAATCTGGTATCGGTCGATCCCTACTAATTAGCAGAAGTCAACAATGAGACAAAACCAAAAAAAGTCAACTTCATTCTCAAAAGATTGCAATAAAAGTCATACCATGTTCCTTAAAAATGACGTGGTTACAAAGAATGTAAAATGTTTTCCTCGGTTATATGTGCTTTCCGAGATGTCTTTTCATGGTAAAACATGTTAATTTCTTGTTCATAAATGAAAAAAAAATGGAACACTTTCACTGCGCTGTTCTGTAAATAACGTCATATGAAATGTTACAACCGCCTTCTGCCCACTTTTTATAGACACTGAATATCGCATACAAGCGGATCTACCTTTGCCCATTCATTCGTACTGTCCAAGGAGCAACAGCAGAAGGAGAGGAAGCGAAATTTGCAGAAACGTCAGGAGCTTGAAAACAAGGCTCTAGTACCAATTTCTTCCGATATTTAGCATAGCTCCCTACTAGCCGATGCGGCAATGATACAATTCATAAAATGCAAAACATATTTTTGCGTGATATTTCAAGCAAAATTAACTTTAAATGTATCTTTTTATGAGAAGCTTTGCTGAACAAGGTTTTGGAGCAGAGACAAGGGGTCGAATTCATTGCAGCGTCACCCTTAACTGAAAGAAATTTTTGACGCTAATGAAGAGCTCCTGTTATAGCTTGTATATCTTCTTCTAATAAAACTCCCTGTAGTTCGTATACAAAAGCAAAATGAAATCTTTGAGTGGCTACATCTTCACAGGACCCAAGTATTACGGAATTTAATTAACCACTTTTTGTGAATCGTACTTTCCTGTTTAAAATATGGCCAGAGTCTCCAACCTCTACGGAATATAATTAACCACTTTCCCTGAACAGTAAAATTTGCATTAGAATATAGCGAAATTTCAACATTTCAAAGACAGTCTGACATTGGGTTTGTGAGCAATTTTGAAAAAAAATTTTTAAAAATTTGCTCTTTTGAAAAAGTGGTTAATCATATTCCGTAGATGTTGGAGAGTCTGAATATGGCAAAATTCCTGAGTTAAAAGTGCTTTATTTCTTTTCGCGCTGGTTGCTATTTTTGGAAAAATTTAAAGAATAAACGGGTCACTGAAAGTGGTTAATTATATTACGTAATACTTGGCACCTATGCATCTTAATGTTAATAATGTTCTTAACAAACCACCTTTATCAGAGTTGCCAACTTCTCCGGAATATAACCAGTTTTTGAAAATAGTAATTTTTGCAAATATCAACCCACCCAGGTATTTAACCTCGAAATTTAGCAATATTTTAAGCCAAAAAATAGTGTTTTAAACGATCTTTAACATAATTGCCATATACTACGGAATATAAATAACCACTTTTTTAAAACAATAATTCTAGGCAAAAAATATAGAAAAATGATCGTACTGCAGGCGATAGTTCGTTACTATTTTGGAAAATATACTGTTTACAAAAGGTGGGTAATTATTTTCGTAGTAGTTGGCACCTGTGGGTTAATGATATTCCGGAGCAGTTAGCAACTCTATGTTAATCTTCGCATAAACCTATTGTATGTGAATTTTTTTAAAATTCATTTTCTTTCCAAGTGTTAAAAATCGGTCTCAAAAAATCATTAGTTTTTAGATTATGCTTTTCATGTTGTGGTTGCGTTATATAGAATACCCCAACCGCTCTTGATATTGGAATACATATCTCCCTAAAGCTACGACTGGGCATGACATGACAAAATTTTATTACATGGAGCACCTAGGCCATTCAAGGCTACATTTCCAGTTTCTTAGTTCATTTTTGTTCAAACATTAAATAAATGGGGACTCCATGTTATGTGTGGTCTGGTCAAGAAAGGCATCTTTTTTAATAATGTAAATAATAAATCAGCAATATTTACGTAGATACAAAATTAGATAACGACACGAACGAATGGCGATGAACAAAGTTTAGACACAAAAACACTAATTAGAATAGTGGTGCCTAACTTCCTAGTCGGTATCTAAGAGTAAGACCACCTTGGATCGTTTACAGTTTACTTCTTCACGAAATTCGCAATCTGGCAGCTCAGCCAATAGTTCGTTCGGAACGTTAGCAAGATTGGTGAAGAAATTTTCACCAATCTGGGTGTACAGTTTTCCTAAGGAAAGGATGCCGAGATCGCTCCGAATAACAGAATTAGTCAAATACCGGTGCCCATGCCGTATTCCTCGAACAATTGCGTTGTGTTTTCGTGATAATACATCTAGATTGATCTTGGCGGTATATCCCCAGATTTGGCTGGCGTAAGTCGCCGCAGGATGCACTATGCATTTATATAATTTAACTTTATTTTGACGCCTGAGCTTATTTTGGAAAAGCAACTTCTCTAGTGTTTTTGTTGCTCTAACCATTTTGTTTCGGGCATAAAGTACCTGTGTCAATCATGACACCCAAGTGTTGGTTCTGGTCCAATTAATTCTATTGTTATGCGTGTAGAGGTTTCTAAACTGTTTTCTGCTATAGGTTAAGTGAATAGCATTACATTTAGAGAGGTTAATTTTACATTTCCATTTTTGAAACCTGGTTTCTGAGATATCTATGTGGAGCTGTAAATGTTTTATCATGACATCAGGGTGGAAGGATCTTGAAAGTATGGCGGTATCGTCGGCATATATAGCAGGTGTTACGTATTCACTTCGGGGAACGTCGTCGATGTGAATGTCTAACAAAGTAGAAGCAAGGAGCTGCGACTGGAATTCTTGCTATATACATGTGACTTTAAAAGAAAAAAACGGTTATTGATGCGATGAAGCTAGACACTACTTTCGTTGTGAAATTTTAAAGAACTTCTTTTCGCTTCCATTAATAGTACATTATAGTTTTATGTACTGTCGTTTCTTAGTTAATTTAATTCTACCAATATTTGCATTTTTGGGACATTGATCCACGTAATCGTATTATAGAGTTATGTAGCGCAGTTTATTTCTTTTTACTTAATCTTGTAATAGTTTTGAAGCTCTGCAGTTTATTTGGATTGATAAATCTGCATTTATATAAATAAGTTAAAAGGTTTTACTCTACAACATTGGTTTTCTTTGGAGACGTACCCATTTCAATAAATTGCAGCAGCAATATAAATTTTATCTGGCCCACGTTCTTTTATAAATTCTGCAGTTTCATTGCATTATGAAACAGCATTTTAAAAACTTTGAAGATTTTTTCTCTGCAGCTTTCGTTTCAATAAAGCATTGATATAATTAAGCAGCAGTGCATTGCAGGGGGGTGCAACAGGGAACAGCATTAATTCTAAAAATTCGCAAATGGATTTAATTAAAACTACAAAAAGACCCAAAACTCCAATATGGGGCGAAAAAAAAACCCACATCCATTTAGTATATTTCTCAAAAATTTCTATTTTGGGGCCTTAAGTTTAGAGAGAAATTTGTGATGAAATTTTGAAATCGATCTTTCTTTCTTTCATATTCTTTCTACGCGAGCTTTAATGGCTGGAATAAAATAAGGAGGTGGAGAATGTATTTGAGAGAGAGAACTGAACGCCAGGCCGTGTTTAGCATTTCTTTTCTTCCTACTTCATTTACTCAACAGTGTTAATTATTGGAAAGCGTTTCAAAAGGAAACTAAAAAAATACATAAAAGAAAAGAAAACCAAAACACATAGCTACCAACTTTTGCGGAATATAATTAACCACTTTTTGTAAGCAGGATCTTTTGTCTTAGAATACAGCAAAATTTATTAGTCCGGCAGAACAATTGATCAGTGTCTTAGAATTTAATTTAGAAACTGCTGTTTGCAAAATGTGGTTAATCATAACGATCGTCAGTAATGAAAACATAGACGAAAATATAATTTTACTCAAAATAGTTTGAAAATAACGTCTAAAATTAATAATATTTTTTGCGGGAATAAATCTGCTTATATTTACTATAAACTTTTTAATTGTTGTTATACCAAAATATTGAAAACGTGCACATATTACGTCACCACCTAGAGTATGCGTTCGAAACTGGGTAGATTGCAGCAAGAGATGAGTGTATAAGGTTGAACAGAGAATGGGGTTTCTTCTGATTCTTCTTCTCGTTCAAGAAGAAAGTTACGCATAAATACAAATAACAATACAAATAAACAATAAAATAATGCAAAGTCTGTGAAATTCAATCCTAATTAAAACATTAGTGTGCTTTTTATATATGATATAGAACTTTCATTCGTTAGTCAACAACTAAATCATGAAAATTCTCATAAATCTGGCGTTGTTCTGCAATAACCTTAATCTCTCTATATATAAGAGGAATGTTTCTTTTGTTTGTTCGCTATACGCTTTCAGGCCGTTCGACGGATCTGGACCAAATTTGGCACACTGACTAAATAAGACAAGAGAAAGCTAATGCCGTAAAAATGAAATGAATCGGATTAATAGTTTTTGAGTTATTTTATGTTTTGTAAGGTTTTTGGCCATTTTTCTCGCATTTTACGTTATCGCGAGCTAAATTTATCTCCGAATACTATATATTTTATATCATCGGAAACTTCCTTTTCAAATACAATTTGTTACAAACTCGCACTTTCATTTTCCGATTTTGGGGAATTTTTTAAAGGTAATCCTGTTTCGAAGAAAATGTACTGCTTTTAAAAATATGCTATTTTTAAACTGTCGCATCGAAAAACCTAATGGGCAAAAATTTTGAATCTTTTTACCGCTGATTGAACATTTATTTCTCCCTCTTTTAAATTTTGAGCCGTGCGGAAATATTTATTAGATTTGTTTATATGATTTTTTTCTGAAAAGATCACATATTAAAATTCTATCCAGAATGCAAGTTCCGGAAGGAAGGTAACAAATTCCCCCACTCGTTTCTTCATTTTCAAGGTCGGAATTTTCTTCTCACGCCAGGCAGAGCGAAAGAGTGACGGGAGGGGGGGGGTTTAAAAGAGAGGTGGAGGGGGAAAGAGAGATGGGTCGGCGACCTTGCTAATCCAACTCCCCCCTCTTCGCGCCCACCACTACGCGAAAATCAGGCAGATTGGTTATTATATTGATGACTGGAAACTATTTTTTTTCCGTTGGTGCAGAGGCGTAGCCAAGGGGGGAGTTAGGGGGGTCATAACCCCCCCCCATGAGGAATTTTTTGCCATACAAAATGCATATTCTTCACTACATTATCACGCACACGTATACATTTATATGAGTTGTAGTAGTCGTAACCCCTCCCCCCCACCATGAAAAATTTCTGGCTACGCCCCTGCGTTGGTGCGTTGGTAATTTTGATAAAAGACTGCATATCAGAACTCAGATAGGTAGAAGGGAAGAAGCCTACACACGTCCATTTTCCGGTAACCTCTGTAAGCTAATAGATGCCATATTTATTGTTTTTCTCGGCTCAGAGGGAAGTCCCATGTCCTTTTTATTATCGTTGCAGCCGGAGGATTCACATTCTTTCCCTTTACAATCTCATACCGACGACTGGGCTCTATTTGTTTTTAGTAGTTGCGTAGGTATTAACCATAAATGACTGTTAGAATACATACAGGTAGAAGAGGAGAAGCCTAGCCACGTCCAATTCCCGATAGCTTCTGCGCTATCAGGTGCTTTGTTCTTTTTTCTTTTTTGCAGCGGGAAATCCCATGTCCTTTTTTTATCATTGCAGCGGAAGGATCCACAATCCAGCTTAGCAACGTCCAATTCCTGGCAACCTCTGTATTCTATCAGGTGCCGTGTTCGGTTTTTTTACGTTGCAGCGGGAAGTCCCGTGTTCTTTTTTTTTATCATTGCAGCGGGAGGATTCACATTCCTTCCCTTTACAATCTATATTTAAGGTAAATGGGCATTTCTCTGCAGCGGGAGGATTCAGATTCCTTCCCTTTACAATCTATATTTAAGGTAAATGGGCATTTCTCTTCCATTGCACGGGCAACGCCGGGCCACGCTGCTTGTAATTGGCAAAAAATTACTAGCAGCGTTTAATTTAAACTTTATTGAATTATTATTGAAGACTTTCTTTAGATATTAACAAGATAATTTCAATGAAGCTGTCTTAAAAAGATATTTAATTATCACGTACGCGCTCATACTCACAGCGCCATTTTAAATGTGTTCGGGGAATGTTTGTCCCCCTACGATTGGTCTGGCTGTTTACAAAGAGTATTAAAAATGATAATGAACTTAAAATATGATGTATAAAAATTTAAGTCTCAGACTATAAGTAAAATAATGTTTTTTCTTTCGATCTTCAAAACGTCTGGCAACATTGATTCGAAATTTTCAGCAATTACACTCTATAACAAAAAAATCGACGCACCAAGAAACAATCATCCGATTGCTTTGAAATTTCGTATGCATGAATGTTTTGAACAGATATGCAAATGATTCAAATTTGGTGTCCAATGAATGAATAGTTTGATTCATAGCGCATCGGAACTGCGCACCCAGCAGACATATATAAGGAGCAGTTCTTCAACGGTTGTTAATACTTTCGGTTTAATTGTGATTCAGATGACCTTCCAACAACTTTAAAAATGTCTCGCTGCAGGATTCGTGCTCATTACGAGCAACTGTCAGAGTTTGACAGTTCCTTTTGCAGTGCCCTGGGCTAGTTTTTCAGCAGGACAATGCCAGACCACATACGGCTCGTCCCAGCTAGAAAAAGTTTGCACAAAAAGTGTACAAAAAAAGTGTACAAAATCCGAGCGTATTTGGCACCTCTGCTTGTGCATAAAAAGTGCAAACTAAATTGTGCATAAAAAGTGCAAACTAAATTGTGCACAAAAAGTGCACTCTGGGGACCTAAACGAAAAAGTGTAGAGGACGTGGTCGGTTGCTTTCCACTTTACAGATGGCAGCACTAATCATACATAAGAACTTGCTCCATTTTTCAAACTTCCGACGATTAGGTTCGAACCGCTGAACCGAGGCTTCGTAGGCAAGCATTCTAACCACTTGACTGGAGTTGACTCAGAGTGATGTGTCTTAAGTTTGAAGTGATGGTTGTTTCCAGTTCGGAATTGGAACATTTATGTATTTAAATAAATAAAACTACACTTTACCAGTACACTTCTAAAATAAAAAAAAAAGCAATTTCTATGCATTTTAAGCTTTTGCAACCCGAGTACGACCGTCAAAAAAAAGTTTGTCCGTCTGTCGTTCTGTCATTCTGTGCGTGACGCTTTTTTAATTCGCACATCACCTAAATCTGGCTGAAGCGAATGAAATAAATTTTGGTGACATGATAGGTGGTCACTCATCTTAAACTATATTTTTAAAAAAATCATTAGATTTTGAGATTTTCCAAAAATTGTTTCAAAGTGCGTACATTTTTGTTCGCAGATCAGGTATGAACGACTAAAGCGAAAGAAATGAAATTTGGTGACATGATAGATGATCACTCAATTTAACCTATAGGTGTCGGATTAAAAAAAAAAAAATTCGATTAGATTTTGAGATGCTTCTAAAAATCGTTCCAAACTGGGTAAATTTTTGTTCGCAAACTTAGCGACGTGATACGTGGTCATACAACTTTAAAAAAAGTGCCTCGACAGGGCAGTACCCAGAAAAAATTTCCAGGACAAAAAGGTGAAAAAGGCTAAGTTTTTCAATAAAGCCTACATTATTATGGTTTTGTTAACAAATATTTAAATTTCGGGGGGGGGACTAGGGGGTCCGGTCCCCCCCCTGGGTTCGGCCTTGTCCCTAGAGTTTCTAATTATTTGGATTAGATTTTGAGATTTTGCGAAAATTATTTCAAACTGCTTAAATAGTCATCGAATACAACTAAATTGTTGCATTTTGCAATTACAAAAGTATGATGAATATGTATAAATATGATAAAGCTGTACGTCAAGTTGCTGAATTCATTGAAGTTTTTTAAGTTAAAAGTGAAGCACTATATGAAGATTTTTGAGATGTTTTGTGTGAGTTTGATTTTTAAAGCAAACTAATTTTTTGTTGCAAAAATTTTGGTGAAAAGAAGTAGTACAAATTTTCCATCCCTGTGCCTTTTATGGAATATGACATTTGGATTTCCACTAAGTTCAATTTTAATATGTACTTGGAAAAATTTTACTGATTTTTAATAGACAGAAATAATGAAAATTTGAAATATGTAAATTTTCACATCAATAAAAAATACATTTAAAATTGAAATATGTAAATTTTTTGCGAATAAATAAATCAAAATTTTTGCAAACATAGAATTATACTTTTGTTTTATGCAAAAAATGTGCAAAGTATTTGAGAATATAGAATGTGCACTTTTTGTATGTATAAAAACTGCAGATAATTTGCACAAAAAGTGCATACTTTTCCAATTTTTGCAAACTACAGTTATGCTTTTATTTTATGCAAAAAATGTGCACAATATTTGAAAGCATAGAATGTTCCCTTTTTTGTATGCATAAAAACTGCAGATAACTTGCACAAAAAGTGCATACTTTTCAAAGTATTCAAAAATATGCACTTTTAGTGCACAAATTGTGTACAATCTATACTTTTGTGCAAAAAAAGTGCAGAATTTTTCTAGCTGGGGTGTTGCTCTAAACTGTCTGCAAGCTTGTCAAACTCTTCCTTGGCCTGCCAGATCGCCAGATCTCTCTCCCATCGAGCATGTCTGGGATATGATGGGAAGGCGATTGCATCTGGTACGGACTGTTGGTGACCGCGTTCGACAATTGGAGCGAATTTGGCAGGAAATACCGCAGGAGACCATCCGGGAGCTTTATCGGTCTATGCCACGCCGTGTGGCAGCTTGTATTCAGGCTAGCGGCGGGTCAACACCTTATTGAACTTGTTACTGTAACTCTGAAATAAATTATTCAATTGTTCTGAAATTTTAATCATTTACTATTCTGTACATTGTCTTCCTATCCACCAATTTTCGTCTCAATCTGACACCTCCTTCTTGGTGCGTCGATTTATTTGTTATAGAGTGTATGTACAGCATACGTAAAAATCAGCTCTCAGACTTTAAGTAAAGTAAGTAATACTTTTTACGTACCAGTAGCCACTGGTACATAAAAATTGGCCGTCGGCCCAAGCTAGCAGGTATGCATGTGTTTACTGTACATCCTAAGACTACTCTACCATTATGATTTGTTCCATGACGACCACGCTTCCCTGTTCCAAAGGGTAGGTCGCTCGATGCTCTGACGTTAGGAAAATTAACATAAAACTAAAATTTTTAAGTAATTTCTAGTGCGAATACTGATTGTCCGTTTTGTATTTTTGAAGTTAAACTTATTACGGCAAGCATACCCTCCACGTACTGCGGAATTTAAATAACCACTTTTTTAAAACAGTTTATCTTCTCCAGTATTTTTTTTTTTCAAGATAGCAGATGCACCGCCAGACGAGCATAAAAATGTTGTTGTACTTTAGGCCGAAAGATTTGTTTAAAAAATGTGGTTAATTGTGCTCCGTAGTAGATGGAAGGTGTGACTGCAAACTAGGAAGTCTTTTATTATTGTTAAGCATGATTAGTATGCTGATACTTTAAACGCCAGCAATTTTCGTACATAAATTTTAAAAATTAAACAAGATCTAATATTTTCGTGCATTTTAGTTGTTTTAGTGGTTTTTATGAAACTAAATTAGATTTGCATATTCATTCCGTTCTCGTCTTTCACAATGTCAGGGAAGTATTTAAGTCTATACAAATTACTTTTGTATAATATATACATAGATATTTGTATTAAGAAGCTGAAATGAGATAAAATTTCTATTTTTTACGATAAAAACTGCATCCTTAAGATAATAATTCTAATTTGATATTTAAATTATTTTAAGATGAAACAGCACAAATAGTTTCGTTTGCGTTTGTTTAAAACTGAAAATATGAATACCCAGAAAGCACATGATTATGTTTGTATCCCTGAAAATAAGAGTAGGCATTAAGTCTATCCGGATGCATACTACGAAAGTTCACTCGGACACTCGGGAGACAGATCTCTACGTAGGTCATTGATTTGTAAACGTGGCTGATGAGATATACAGGCTACGGTGCTGGCATTTTCGCAACTCCCCTTTGCAGTCGAAGAGTCATATCACCAAGACCAAGGGCGTGTGGCCATCTTAGTCCGAGAAAACCATAGAAAGGTGGTCACACCCACTGGGTCACATGACTCTTCGAGTTCCAATGAAATGTTACTTCGTGACGATCAAAGATACATGGGAAGACGGTACATTATAGTTTCCTAAATATATACAGGGCTCCTCTAAAGACCATCTTTAAAACTGCAAATTTTTGTAAAATTTAAATGTATAAAACATGTTTTTATTATTTAGTTATTTTATTAGCTTGCAGTTATACTTGAAAATTTTAAACCTGCCAACTAAGTAGAAAATGCTCGATCACACCAGAAATTTTTTAGTGTTTAATTTCTACTGCGTTTTTTTTTGCGGTGAGTGCGAACAGTAATTTTTTATTTATTTATCTGATCACGCGAGGTCTTACTTTAGCCTAGCGCGTAAGGTAAGGCCGGTGCTCAAATGTGCAATTGGGAGACGAAAGGAAAATCTGTGGTATTGAAATATTTACGAAATTGTACATTCAAGGTGCACAGAATGTATGCGACTGCATCCAAACAACGATTCCCAGATATAGAAAGCCTTACAACTTCTACGTCACCAAGCTTTGACGTCAACTTTAGATCTAGATTTAAACGTTTTATTATCATAACGCGACAGTTTATGACAAACGAAAAGTAGAGTTAGGATATGCCGGGCGAAGATCATAAAATAGTTTTAGTAGGTGATTTTAATATAGATTTCAATTCCGAATAAATGTTTAATGTAACAGAGAAGACAAATGCGGTGCACTCATACATTATGATACACTTTCCAAATGGTATTTATAAAGGTAAAGTATAGTTAAAATATGCCTGACGAAGATTGTTAAATAGTTTCGGTAGACGATTTAATATAGATTTCGATTCTGAAGATGTGTTTTATGGAACATGAAACACAAACACGACACACTCATAGATTATGATGCCCATTCCAAACAATATTTAAAATGGTGAAGTATAGTTGGAATACGCTTGGCGAAGATGGGGGAACAATTTTGGTAGGTAATTTTAATAGATTTCGATTCCAAACATGTGTTTTATGGAACAAGAAAGACAAACAAGGCACACTCATGGATTATGATTTACATTCCAAACAATATTTAAAATGTTGAAGTATTGTTGGAATATGCTTGGGGAAGATTGCAATTGTAAAACAATTTTAGTAGGCGATTTTTAGATAGATTTCGGTTCCAACGATGTGATTTATGGAACAAGGAAGAAAAATACAGCACACTCATGAATAATGAGACACTTTCCAACTTAATGGAATAAGGAAGAATAATGGAGACGACGCATGCACATAGCTGCCAACTACTACGGAATGTAATTAACCACATTTTTAAACAATAATTTTCGGCCTAAAATATAGCGTATATAAAACTCGAATGTGCTTCAGATCCTTCTTTAAAGTCCTATTAAAATCGTGCTGACGAATGGATAAGACGCTGTACATCGGGAAACATCTGAAGTGTACAGGTATAGTGTCCCGCAATCTAGAGGATTAGATTTTTTTTTTGTGAGTGTGGGGGGAGGGATTTATACCCCCAGCTGAATCGCCTATTATATATAAGTCTAGCGAGTTGTTCTACTTTCTCAGTTTTTTTCCTTTACATTCCAAATATGCGAGGGTTTTATCAGCCCAATGGATTTAAAGGGGTGGGGGATATTGTGAGAAAAATGACACACACTTTTTACTTTGTTATATTTTTTATCACCTCTTTAATCTAGAGCTGTAAAAGTTAGTAAATGTGATATTTTCGTAACACTCCGACATTAATTTTTATAAAGTTCAGTATTTTATCTGTAACACAGTATTAATATCTGTAATATGGGTTATCTGTAACACCTAAATGTAGTGGTTTAGTGCTAAGGGAAAAAATGGGGGACCGCTAATTTTTTATATTTAACATAAATTTAGTAGTATATTTAAATTAATTTTTTCTAAAACAATAAATTAATTAAACGACCAGTTTTTGATTACTTATTAACTGATTGCTATTTATCGCATTTTTGTATAATTAATGAAACGTTAACCATGCCATTGTGATCAAAAGCGACTTTAAACAATACCTCCTAGACATAGAATGCCTGACAACTGCTACGTCACCAAGCTTTGACGTCATCATTTGGCCTACATTTAAAAGTTTGATATTGACAAAATAAAGATAATAAAAATTTCTGGTGAATTTACCCATGATTGGCAATATTTTAATAATTTGAGATAAAAAATATAATTTTACGACAAATGGCAGTTTTAACTATAACTAATTAGATAATGTGATAAGGAAATAGATCATACTGAATAATTTTGTGTGAGAAAGATATTTTAACTTTAATGTTTAATACAAGATATTTTCTAATATTTGCAGTACTTACCGAAATTTTTAATAGTTTTATTTTGTGATGATAAAACTTTTAAGTGTAGGCCAAATGATGACGTCAAAGGTTGGTGACGGAGGAGTTGTAAGGCTTTCTATATGTAGGAGGCGTTGCTTTAAACCATAGCTGCCAACTACAACGGAATATTTTTAAAAACAAGAATTTTTCGGATTAAAATATAGAAAATATTTTCTTTTCCTTACTTGGCGTGGAGTCTGGTTACTATTTTGAAAAAATTCTTAACAGCATATACTTTTTACAAAAAGTGCTTAATTATATTCCAAAATAGTTGGCAGCTGTGTTAAATTTTTCTTCTACGATCTGGAGCAATCGGTGTCAAATAGACAGATATGTTGTTTCAGATTTGCACTTAAATCCCTCGATATCCAGCTTTTTCCTATTTTCCACCCTTCGGAAAGAAGCCTTTTCACCAAGACAGATAATTACTACATTCTTCTCTTATTCAAACTTATCTTCTCCTATTCAAACTTACAGAGACATTTATCAAATATGTTTGCCAGATAACGCGTAGCGGGGGGGGTGTGAGTGAATAAAATGTTGAAACTGGCACAAGGTTGCCATTTTTCGATAATTGATCGCTAAATTTGGTGTCAAAAAATAAGTCTTCAAAACCGAACCAAGCTTGGCGATATCTTCCAGAATTGGTTTTATCAAAATTACTGTTTTTTTTAGTATATAAGTAAATTATTTAGCATTAACAATGAGACTTTAAGCTAAAATAAGGCCAGTTTTGATTTCTTTTCGATGTAGAATCGCAATGTGAAAATCTTAGTACATTAAAATATTTTATAAAGTGTCCGTTTAGTGTAAGAAGAGTTTGTTGAGTAAAATAAGAAGTAGGGCTACTTATCTATCCTTCGGGACTACTCCACTGATTGAAAATATCAGTGTCTAACAGCTGCACGAAATATTGAATACGTAGGTTCCACGACTCACCAATATCTTGTCAAAGTGAAAGTCCGCTGCCTCGTTATGTGCATTTTACCTTGGGCCGCTCGAACTGAAGCAAAAGCTCTGTCAAAGGCGTACTCATAGGGGTGTCTCATGTAACCCCACCCTCCAAGAAATGATGACTGTTGTTATCAAAGTGATAATGATTGACGCTTTTATTAAAAAATTCTGCCATATCACTTGTTTGGACCCTCCTCGAAAATTATTTTTTTCGGACGGCACTGGGCCCGGATCACAAGTAACCATCTCTCTAAGCCTAAGCAATTTAAGTGAAGGGTTATTCATGTTTATTAATATCATTTTTTCGCAATCTTTTCCTGAAATATCATAGGTTATCAAGAACCATACCCCTTTCATTCCGATTTTGATGTCCATATCATTTAAAAGCAGAATCAAATGTTTTTGTGTGAGCTTTTAAATAAAAGCTTAAACATGTTTTAAGGCATAAAATCAGTATCTATGATATGCGAATGAGTGTTAGAAGCCCCCCCCCCCCTAGATTATTCCAATTGCTTTTCATACCAGCGCCTGTTCGTTGAAAGAAAAAGAACGCAAAGCTTGTTTAGGAAAATGAATGACCAGTCAGTTCGTAAACAACGGATGCGAGATAATTATTCGAATGAATCAACGTCTCATCACCATAATAAAGATTCGAGTGTGTTGTTGCGCCTGCGTAATTTTTTTTTTTTTTCGAAGAGTTAAGTATCGGTTGAAAAGTATAGGTGAAAACGGATGAAAGCATCGGGAACAGATACCTTTCCGATGCTCTTAAATATGAAGGTTGCAATAAAAAAAAATGAGGTACCAGCGCCAATACTATCGGACGATCAATAGAAATTAATCGCACGCATAAAAAATAATGCATAAATTAAAAAATAGTGATTTGTGGTTTTGATTAGGACATTTAAATAATAAAAATTAATTTTAAGGCTATATGGTCTATTTCTTTCATTATATGAATTCTATTAATATACAGGGTGGCCATAATTAAACTGCAAGTGTTCAAGGGGTGCTGGGGAGAAAACTACCAAGAATATTCCAGTGAAATTTGGTATCTACACGTTTCAGAACATGCGCAAGCCAAATATGCAAAAAAAATCGTCATTTTCACCCGATAGGTGGCACTGTACCGTATTTCAAGGCTCACCGGTGGCATATACAACTTCCAAAACCGATAGACAGAGCATAGTGACATTCTAAGAGGCATATAAACAATAAAAACATCATTTACTGTTTATCAAAATTCCATACAATTCGCTTCATTAATTAAATTTTTACAGTAACATGTAATCAAAAATTAACGTAAATTAAGATCACAAATTAAACAATTCATAAAGACGCTTTTGAAAACAATTAAACCATTATTTATTCTCATTGACACTCATTGGACCTCTTCTTAATCGTTTCATACGCCGGTATTCTTTCAGAGTAGCTGAATAATTGCTACCATTCTGATAGAATATCTTCACTAACAATGCACGTTTCTTATTTTTTCAGAGTCATGATTGACCATTACTCAATGTGGTCTTGTTTTTAGGCTGTTCGATGGGCTTAAAATTTGTATATATGACGTCCGTAAGCATTGAAATACGGTATAGCGCCATCTATCGGTTGAAAATGGCGATTTTTTTTTCATATTTGTCTTGCGCATGTTCTGAAACGTGTAGATACCAAGTTTCACTGGAATATTCCTGGTAGTTTTCTCTCCAGCACCCCTTGAACACTTGCAGTTTAATTATGGCCACCCTGTACATGATCTATATACATGGTTGCCAACAGGCACGTAATATAGTTAACCACTTTTTTGAAAAAAAAAATAATGTTTTTTTTTCAAGAATAGGCAGTTAGTAAGTACTATTAACTCAAACTTTTCGTTAATTTCAAGCCATAAATTTATATTTAAAAAAAGTAGTTGATAATATTCCGTGTATAATGGCAGCTGCGAATATGAAATTTATATATCAAGTAAGCATTATGCATGAATCTATTACTTTTACGGTAATATTTCTAGTATAAAAACTATTATTACATATTTATTTAATGACATACCAAATACGGGATCCATCATGGCCACATGGATAAGACAGAGAGCATGCTGAGCATTACTTGGTAAATGAGAAAGACAACGGGAGTTGCTGAATGTAAATGGGGCATGACACAATACAAGACATACCAACTCCATGGCTTCTCAGTTTATAATACTTGATTCCTTTTTTCTCATTGCTAATTTTTGCAAAATTCTGAATTTCTTATCGTGTACTGGTATCACTTGAATATTTCTTATTGCCACCTCTAGGTCAGACATATTATTTTTTTTTAGCTGCATAATGACATAATGTGTAGATATTAGCTCTCTTTCGAAGCCACACTAATAAAATATTTATGTTTTAGATGTTTCATTTGTAACAGGGTGCACCTACAGGGCACCCTGTCTACTAATGAAACATCCTTTGCTACAGGGTGCACCTGATGAGCAATGTAGCATTCGCAATTGTACGAGTTCCTCTACTTATTATTATTTTTTTTTTGCGCTGTATTACTCACAGACTTGTGTGCTTTCATACCAGGTGCAATCCCAAGTTTTCTGGAATAATACGAGGTTATAAAGTTTCATGCCCGCTAAGAGTCAAGATTTATTTCCAGCCGATTTTTTAAAGAACACTTTCATGCCCTGCTGTTTGTATTTGCATGTAAGCTTAAATGTGGCGCTAACTTACCAGTTCATGTGTTTATAACAAGAGGTGTTCTGGATCGTTAAAAATCTAGATCCTCATAGGAAACTTCCGAGTTGATAGTACTTTTAACCCATTTATGCCTAGCGTCCCTTTTTTGGGACGGCATTTTCGCTATCAGTTGAAAACATTATTTATTTTTCCTAGCCTTTATTCGCGAGTATTGGACTTCTATTCCACAAAATATTTTAATATGGCCAAGTAGGATGCTGACATTTCAATTTTTATACATAATGATTTTAAATGAAATCATTCCTTGTTCAAAAAGTTGACATCAGAAATTTATCAATTACTGCTGGTGTTAGCAAAAATCGAAGAAAGTCGCAAAAATATCCAGGCACGAATGGGTTAAAGTACATATAATCTTCAGCTTATAGTTTTGATGAAATTGCGTTCTCTTTAAAAGATATATCATTCCTTCAGAAAGAAAACTTTCAGACCAATTCCTTGAAAAGATTGCTTAATGACAGAAAAAAGGCTAAACGATGTTTAAACATCGTAGTTGTCCAACCAATATCTGCTGTGCAAAACCTTTATTTAATTTTACCACTTTTCATGCTGTAATATTCTAATGAATGTGTGTAAACAATTTGAAACTGTTGAAATAATAATTTTCTTTTTTTTTTTTGGAACAGGGCGCTGATGACGCTGGTGGTTGTTTTCGTATAGTTTTGCAAAGGGTCTCTTCCCCTCAGGTTTGGTCACAGAATTCAAGAAAACGATTGTTGAGTAACAAGCGCCTGTTATGCTCTCTTCCAGTTAATCAAATTATGTGTATTTGTTTGTTAAAATTTTCGATAAATATAATATTCAAAATAATTCATATTGTACTAATTAGTAGAAGTCAACCATGAGACAAGACCAAAAAATTCCACTTAACTCCGAAGAGACCGACTGATATATAAGTTATTTGATGTTCCTTTTAGAATGACGCGGGTACAAAGCACATACAGTGCTTTGCGCGGGTATATGTGTTTTCCGAGAAGTCTTTTCATGGTAAAACATGCTGATTTCTTATAAATGAGACCTAGGGGGGTATTTGGCCATCTTTATCGAAGATAGCTCAAAGACGGCCACACTTCCTTAGGTCACATGACTCTTAGTTGGCAAAAGGGTGTGACCAAAATTTCAGCACCGCAGCCTGTCTTTCTCTCAGCCACGCATATACAGGGTTGTTGGTAACTCGACATATTCCTGATAAGACGTTATAGGGGAGCCAAAATGCTACAATTTTAAACGAGTCATGTATGGCCAAAAATCAATGGTTTTCGAGAAAATTAATTTCTTTTTCTTGAATAACGCAAATTTTGACATTCAAATGCAAATTTTAAAAAACCTACTTATTAAATAGGTTTCATTTTATTTTCACTGCTGAAACTGTAAGTAAGCTAACGTAACTATAAAAAGTACAAAACTACTTTAAAATTTAAATTTGCGAGCCATCTTACGTACTTTTTTTAATTCACACGTTTCCTTTCAAAAGATGCTATTTATTTTTAAAAATATGACAGCAGTGAACGTACAAATTACAAAAAAAAATTATTCCATTAATCAGCTATGCAAGAATGTATTAATGTCCATCTAAATACTTGTAATTCGCAAATAAGGGTGAGTTTTACTTAACGCATATAAAACCGCCTAAGGATGCACCGCGATTCGTTTTCTTGGATCGTTATAAGCTGATGAAGTTATCACCGTCATTTAAATTTATTTTCATAGATGACAGTCTAACTAAGCTAACGTAATCATGAAAAATTTCGAAAAAACTTCCAAATTTTAATTCACTCACTTTACACGTATTTTTTGATTTATTTACATCCATTTCAAAAATGTTGTTTATATCAAAAAATAGTATTGCAGTAAGTGTACGAATTACGAATAAAATTTGTCTAAGGCTTAAAATCTTATTTGAGCCTCATCAGATTACGAGCTTGAAACTCTTTATGTTGTAGCATCGTGTTAGTTTTGACTCTGCCTTACGTAAGCATATTTTATTAATTAGAAAGATAACAACAAAACGTGCTCGCCGAGTCCAAACCAACACGACCGTAGATCACAGAGACCATATCTGAAACATTTCCGGGCATATAATTAACCACTTTTTGTAAACCGCATATTTTTATGTATTTTTTTCAATTCAGCAACCAAATTTTTTGCAAACAGTAATGTTTGTTTCAGAAACTTCGCTATTTTTCAAGACAAAAATTACAATTGTTTCAGCTATGAAAGAAGTTCGAGATCCACAGTCTTATGTGTAAGATTTTAAACACGTAAATACTGTAATAAATTCATGTGTTCACCATCGATCATAAACAATGAACGTTGGTACCTCCTTTGGCGTTTTTTCCCGTGCTGAGTTAATTTCCCCTTTCTCTATGAATCACATGTCTTTAGAGGGACATAAATACGTTTTTTGGATAGCTGATTAATAGGACAAATTTTATTGGTAATTTGTACGCTTACTACAATAATATTTTTTGAGATAATCATTTTTGAAAGGAAAATGTAAATAAATTAAAAATATATGTAAATCCCGTGAATAAAAATTTTGAAGTATTTTTGTATTTTTTCATGATTACGTTAGCTTAGTTACAGTGTCAGCTATGAAAATAAATTAAAAAACAGGGATAACTTGTTCGACTTAACAACGATCTTAAAGAATGGACAGGGGTGCATCCTTTGGCGTTTTTACCTGCGCTAAGCAAAACTCACCCTTCTTTACGAATTACATGTCTTTAGATGGACATTAATACGTTTTTGGATAGCTGATCAATAGGATAAATTTTATTTTTAATTTATACGCTTATTGCCACCGTATTTTTTTCAAATAAATAACATCTTTTGGATGGAAACACGTGAGTTAAAATTTAAAAAGTGTATGTAATGACTCGGGAATTTAAATTTTAAATAGTTTGGTACATTTTATGAATAGGTTAGCTTAGTTGGAGTTTCAGCTATGAAAATAAGTTAAAATGAAACCCGTTTAATAAATAGGCTTTTAAAATTTGCACTTGAATGTCAAATATTGGAATAGTCATGAAAAATGTTGAATATTCAATTTTTCAAAAAGTATTGATTTTCGACCGTACATAGGAAGTTCGACCCTTAAATGCCTAATGTACTATAATTTTCATTTATTAAATAGGCAACACAAAGCTTTAAAAAGATGAATCTTTCTCAATAAAATTCTCGATTTAAAAAAAAAGAGAGAGAGAGAGATTAAACACACATGAATTTTAAAGACTCTGTAATTAAAGCTTCGATTTTATTTCCTTTATGAAACTAAACTGGGTTTGTTGCGAAAAGGCAACACAAGTCATTTAAGGGTTAAAATTGTAGCATTTTGGCTCGGCTATCACGTCTTACCAGGAATTCGTCGAGTCACCTGTAATACGGTATATGAATGCACGTACTACGATGCCAGTTTACCACACGTTCAATTCGCACGCGCAGTCGACTTAATGTCTCTTTCACGTCTCATACCGTCCGAAGACAGAAGCGTTCGTAACCCTCGGTCAAATGCAGGATAGGTGAGCTTCGATTTTGCCCAATCTTCCGATTGGGTGTTCTTGACTTGTTAGCTTTCAGCGCCTGTTTCGGCGGTTTTCACAATAAATTTCAAACAAACAATATTCTTTAATTAACTATCTGGTTGCATGAATTTTCTAATTTATTCTTTAGAGATATGTTTACTAATAAACTGATATTAATTTTGTTTCGTGAAAATAAAGTAGTTTATTAGACTATCAAACCACAGTTAAAAAAAAGATTCATAATTTATTTTAAAGAGCATTTTCTTTTCTGAAATATATTCTTCCTTCACTGATTACGTGATTAATATATTATATACAGCTAAATACTTACTATCTTTGGTGAGTATAAAAGAAAATTTAAAGTATGATAAATATTTATTCTAATGCTTTCACATAAATTTAACCTCTATCTGTCTGAGTGTACTTTCTACTCATATTTTTCAAATCACGGAGCATTCAAATAATTGCATGAGTGAGGTGTGTCTTCTTAACTATTGGACGACCAGTCAAGCCCTCCTCAGTTAAGTCTCCTCTGAACCGTCGCTGACAATAAGACAGGCTGCGGTGCTGACATTTTGGTCACACCCTTTTACCAACTTAAGAGTCACTTTATATAAAAGGGGAGGGTATCTTAATCTAAGGCAGCCACAGTAAGAAAGCCACACTCCCTAGGTCACATGACTTAGTTGGCAAAAGGGTGCGACGAAAAAGTCAGCATAACAGCCTGTCTTTCTCGTCAGCCACGGCTCTGAACAATTCTTTTGGAAAATGATATGTTAGCTTCCTACACTTATTGATTCAGAAGACCAGCACTGCTTTTGCTGTTTTCCGGAAAAATGTCCCGAATCATCCTGTCCGAATATTGAGTTGTGAATCATTTTCTATCAGTATCCTGTCTTTTCAGTGATAATGAAACTCGCCTCATACCCCATTTTCTGGGATGGTTCCCTAGTAATGAAGTAGTGCTTTAAAAGTAACGAAAATATTAATACCCGTATGCATTCGTTACTCTAAACTCACTACTTGTTTCTAAGTATTCGGTACTCGTTACTTTCGTTACTAGTAAGAACTCGAGAAACAAGTCTTATAGCCAGGCGCGTATCTAGAACAGGGGGGGGGGGGCTGCAGCCTTCCTTTCCTAAATCTGACCCTTTACTTAGTTTACAATGTGATATTTCTTTACAACTGATACTTAGCAATTTGATACACACACACCCCCTACTGAAATAAAATCCTGGCTACGACGCTGTACACAGCATACGAACGTTTAAAATACTACTTGCAATCACAATTTTTTGGTTTAAAAACAAATAAAAATATCATACATTATTTTTTAGTTTGAAGCGTAAGAGTTGTATTTAGAGCTTATTTCTCTGATTAATATATATTTGACAAATGTATTGTTTTATACAATGTTAAATTATCCGAATAACTCAGATATCTCCCATAGAAATCTTCCAAAAACATGCTGCGCCACTCCCCGTACTCTCCCTACGCTTTTCTTAACCCCTTAATTGCCACGGGCTTATATATACGCTTTGCGCTTTCGATGCTTTAACTGTTCCATCCGTTTATGTATCCCATTCTCAAATGATTTCTTGGGTAATTTGTTGATATCAGTAAAAATACTTTCAATTTTTTGGCATGCAATAATTCTATTTGAAAAGGAGTTTACGCAAGTTACGCTTATTTCTCAGTTATTTATGAAGGGGGGGGGATAATTTCATGTAATAGCATTTAAGGGTTTGATTCTGAGTGCTGGTTTAATTTCTTCATTCTCATCATAAAAAGTATAACGGAAAGCTGATGCCTGGTGTTGCTTCTGAGCGCGGATTCTCACAAGATGGAGGTCAAGTCGCCCCTCCCCGTCCACCTTAGACGTCAACATTTTAAAAACATACTGAACTTTTTAAAATTATTTTAATACCAATGACGTAAGCAGAGGAGGGCATAGAAATCCCGGGTCACTCTCGAAATTTTTGTTTTAAACGAAACGACAACTTTAAAAAATGCGTTTTAAGTTTACATGCCAAATATTTTTCTTTTTTTCCAAATAATATTTTAAAATATAAAAATGCGTGAATTCGTTTACTTTATAAAAATATATTTTTAAGGCGCTTTTAAATAACTTGTTATTTATTACTCATATTCTGGTTCTAGCTCAAGCATTTAAAAAAATAAGTTGTCAATCCTTCGGGACCACCCTGAAAAATAATCCTGATTACACCACTATTTAGTACTAAAATGTCAGAAATCGCGAGCATCCCCTTACTAATGTGCTCATATTCTTATAGATATTGCTCTTCTACAATTGCAAGAACACCCCCTTTCTGCCCCCATCCCCCCCCAAAAAGTCTGATATTGGCACCCACGCGTAACATACCGTTGCAAAAAACTCTGCTAGTTTCCTCTGTTCGTCGATCTAAAGTCCAGTTGGTGTAGAAAGTTCTAGTAAAGAGTCCACTTATAAGGATGGAACACAAACTTTATTGCTTCTAGGACTTCTTCGAAGAATAAGCTGTACAAAATTCGCAGGCACTAACGGCAAGTAGCTCGTTTAAAATAGTCCACTCAGTACCGAAGCTTTCACAAATGCTGTAATTCTCGCACAAAATAAAACACTTCCACAGGCAAAATTCAGTGGAAATATGCAAGGGATACTGGACACAATCCCTTAAGACACAGCGATGAAGAATTTACGCACAGCACTTAAAAATCAGCTTCGAAAAGCAAGCCAAAACACGGCTGCTTTGCGAAACACATCAAACTCACTGGACGGGAGCTCAACTCGCACTGAACTGACTCTATCGCGGGCAGCCAAGTTCTTTTATATTTTCCGACGTGCATTCCAGAAAACTCGGGACCTCTCTAACGAGTACCCGAACAAACGCGTTTTGATTACGTCATGGGAATAGAGCTGAATTATTAGCCTATTATTCGATTTTAATGCAGAAACACCAACTTTCAGGCCCCATTGGGAAAATTGCGCCAAATGACCAAAATGTCGCCAAGCTTGGCGCCAAAAAAAAAGCCCCCAAAGTTAAGTTACCAAAGGCCTACGACCAATATTTCTCGAGATTTCTAGAACCGAGATAAGCCAACAATGGGGAAACCAAAACCTCCGTATCTCTGGTACAAGTTAACCGATTTTGATGCAACAAAAAGCAAAATTTAACTATTTGAATTGTAGAACACGAATTTTGTACTATTATAAGCCCCGAAATTTCGTAACAATACTATATACCGTATATCCCATCCCCGAATTGTATAAAACAGACGTCATATCTATTCCCATATCATTATAGATCAGCAGATACTGTATCTATCTGATATTGCGTCATCAGTAACGATAATGAAACATACGGAAACAAATACGGATCTTTCACACCTCATGAAAACGAGACCATTTGGCACATGCAAAATGGAACCGTCTTACTAGTCAGCAACGAATAGCGAAACATACTGCTACTCAAATATCTCAAATACCAAGACTCATTTTCCCCTTTAAACCGTGAGCCTATACTACTTCTGGTATGCATAACGTGACCATTTATTTTTTCCTTCAAAACGGGACAGCTAACAATTTTTTGGCAGTAGTGTATTTATATTTAATTCCTCAAAACGTGACATCTACTGCTTTTAAGGTAATAGTGTAGAGAGACTGAATTTAAAGGTCTGGGTACCTTTTAGTTGTCAAAAAAACGCGCAAAAAAGTTTGTGTTATTGTTAATATCAAAATAAAATTTTAAAAAAATTGCTAAAACTCACATATACTAAAAATAGTGCAAGACGTACGTTTCGTGTGGTTCAAGGGGTAGGCCTTCTTCGACTTAAAAAACACCATCCGACACAAGGCAGGAAGTTAGAAAAGTGAGAAATGTAAACAAAAGGACACACAGGAAAAATTAAGTTGTCATACGGAAGGGGAAAAAATTCTTAGAAAAACAGAGTGAAATGCGAAAATAGAGTGGAGATCGGGGGGTGGGGGTAAGCAAAAGCGGAACATGACTTTAAATAAAGAAATAAAAATTAAATAAATTGAAATAGTTGACAAAAAAAGAACATTAAAAGAAAGAACACAAAATCAATACATTCACCTGCGTTTTTTTTCTTTTTTTTCATTTTTTTTTCTTTTTTTTTTTTCTTTTTTTTTTGCGTCTCGAGAGGGGAGAGGGAGAGGTCGGGTTTCTTTTTACAAACGCTGCCGTTGGATGATTTTAGATTTTTAGCGGTCTTTATTGAAATCGTTACCGTGGGTTGCTCTCTTTCTGAAAACCGGGACATTACGGTGTCCCGAAGCTGTGCTTGGGGACAACGGGACAAGCCACCTAAAAACGGGATGTATGGTCACCTTAGGTATGCAGTAACAAATAACGAAACATATTAGTACTCGATTACCATAACTCATTTCCCCCGTTCAAAGCACGCCTGACAGTTTGTATTCGGAGTTCGAAGCTGGTCGATCCGGATGCAGTAACGGCTCATATTCGTAAGTAGCAATTCGTTACTTCGAGTCTGAGTGATCATCCGCATCTCAATAACGGATATATACGGTTTGCAACAGCTCTACAATGAAGAGTTCCTCTTTATGCCTGACTTAGCGACAAGCTATAATGCTAGGAGCGTTTATGGTATTCTTGGCAGACTTATTACACCAGCTTCGCCATGGCCTGACCAGTCCCCGAATAGAAACCTCATCAATCATTAAGTTAGATAAGAAGGAGAGAAATCATCAGGGGAACGATTACAAATAAGCTCCAATTAATTTGAAAATTAAAAAATGTTTGGCATCTCAATCCTGCAAAGAAAGTGCATAGAAAGTATCCCTAAAATATATTGAAGCCATTACAAAGTCGAAAAGAAATGTCACCAAAATTTACTGATATTCTTATACCTTCTATTTTTTATATTATGTTCTTTATTTTTATACATTTTTAGCTGAAAATAACGAAGGAATGTATAATCATAGCTGCCAACCATCCCGGAATATAATTAACCACGTTTTGTAAACAGCAATTCTAACACAAAGGTTTTTGGGCTGAAACATAGCAAAGTCTCTGAGTTTGCTGTGGGGTGGGGGCTAGTGTTTTGAAAAAATATTTTTAAAATATACTGTTTACAAATAGTGGTTAATATATTTCGGATTGGTAGGCAGCTATGTATAATAAGTAAAAATAAAATCATTTATCCTATTCAACCTAATTTTCCAATCCTTTCTAATACAACCAAATTTTTTCCAATTCGTTTTTGTAACTAAAGTATAAAAAATACAACGTGTTGACGTCACTAATAATTTCCCCCCCCCCCATACATGTAAACTTACATGTAAATAAAGTTAGCTGAATTGTTAATTTTTAGTAATTTATTACTATTAATACCATTTTGTTGTCGTCGGCATTGTTCGTGATAATATATAACGGAATATATTCGAGTACCTCTTCCCATATTTTTCCTTAACCATGAACTTTGATTTTTTTTCGTCCTGCAGATAATTTGTTTATAGGCACATTTGTGTTCCATATACACCCCCCCCCCACTCAATCAAAAAATATTTCTTTTCGTCCCTGTATAGTATATAAATATTAACTGTTGATTTTAAAAACAAGTAATTTTGATTTCCATTAGCTAGGAAGAAACTAAATTTTTTCATCTGTCAATTTCAATTTACTGCCAAAGTGACTTACATTTCCTATTGATATAGTTTTTCTCCGTTCCTCCCTTTTCCCTGGCTTTTTCCCGTCTTCAGTTTCTCAGGAAGTGGATTCTTTACATAGCATTTACAAAGGAGTATTTTAATTGAGATACACTTAGGTAGTCCAGAAGGTTCGTTTTGGTTTATTAGTATAGAGAAACTCAAAAAAAAGGGAAAATATTGTTGAAGAAGTGCATGCAAAATGAGCAAAAACCAACTGAAAGTACAAACGAGGGATAAAGTGTATCAACTCTACATTAACACTCATTCTTTTAACCCAAAGTCTGTGAATGTGATTCCGATTAGTATGTACCACTACTTTTCTGAAGCTGTGAAAAGACAATCTTTTTTTTTTCTTGTGTTAGACTTGTGCTTAACCAATGGTCTACGTCTAAAATCCACGATATGCTTCACAGAGATTTCAGGAATTATTCAAAACTTCTGCAATACTTTCCGAACAAGAAAGTGTTTTGTTGAACGAAACCTCCTTTACATTCACAAGATCGTTTTATGATACTTAATTTTTTAGTGAAAGTATCTATAATACTTCTTTCACATAGCTTGTTACATTTAAAAGTTATGCTTTACTTAACGTGCTTTCTTAATCCAGTACTACTCTTTTTATTAGAATACTTAAATAATTACCTTCTTTTCCTCCCTCCCATAATTTTATAAGTGCAGGATAACATTTGGACTAAAGACGCTTATTTTTGTTCTTTCGTCAAATGCAGAATTTATCAAGTTAAAACAGCATCATTTTTACATTACTTCCTTATTTTTTTGTTTTAATTTAGCACTTCATATTCGAATTAATTGAATATACTTTAAGGTATATCTAGAATATTTATCACGAATATTTTTTTACATACATTTATACATGGATCAGCATAGCATATTGTTGCAAAAGCCTCTGGTCGAATATCTGGGTTCGTCGTTCTAATGTCCAGTAGGTGTAGAAATTTCTAGTAAAGAGTCCACTTGTCAGGATGAAACGCGAACTTTATTGCTTCTAAAACTTCGTAGAACAATCAGGTATACAAAATCCACAAGCACAGTGAGCTCGTAACGTGCTTTAATAGTTCGCTTAGTACAGACACTTTCGAAAATGCTGCATTTCTTCCACATAACGAAACACTTCCACAGGCAAAATTTCAGTGGAAACATACGAGAGAAATCATAAACAGTCCCTCAGGACTCAGCAACAAAGAATTTACACACAGCACCCAAAAACAAACCTTCTAAAAGCAAGCTAAATATAGCTTTCTATAGCTCAATCCACAGCGTAATACAGCGAACTCACTCAACGAATACTCGGTAGAAAACTGACTGGAAAGGTGAAAAGCCCGTAGTCTCATGTTTTCCTATAGGTCAGCTGGAAGAGGGGGACTTTCTTCTCCCAGTTCTCTTGATTACTAGATACCAGTAGCAAGAGGTTCAAAATAGTGCGATTAATCCTGTCCACCATGCCGTCGGATTGTGGATGTAAAGGAGTAATCTGGGTTTTGTCTATTCCGAGAAATTGAGATAGTCCTTTAGAACTGCAAAGGTAGAGTTCGTTCCTCGGTCGGTATGAAGTTGCAGATGGGTTCCATACCTGGAAATCCATTCTTGTACCAATACCTCTGCTACGGTCGTAGCTCCTTGATCGAGAACAGGATACGCTTCGGTCCATTAAGAGAAATATTCAATGAACACTAGGATCTATTCGTTCTCACCCGAAGTTCACGGAAGAGGTCCAAGGATTTCGGGAGCAATTCTCTCGAAAGGCTTCTTTATAGCGTTGAAGTTTTCCACGGCTTCGTTTCTTCGAGCCTTTACGGGCGGCGCAGGCATCCCACTTCTAACACCAAATGTTGTAGAAAATTCTGCTTGATTTCTGGGTCCGTCGTTCTTACGTCCAGTAGTTGTAGAAAGTTCTAGCAAAGAGTCCACATCTCAGGATGGAACACGAACTTTATTGCTTCTAGAACTTCGTCGGACAATCAGCTCTACAAAATTCACAAGCACAATCAGCTCGTAACGTGCTTATAACCATCCGCTTAGTACAGAAGCTTTCACAAATGCTGTATGTCTCGCAGAACATAAAACACTTCCACAGGCCAAAATTCAGTAGAAACTTATGAGGGAAATTATAAACAGTCCCTCAAGGCTCAGCAACGAAGAATTTACACACAGCACTCAAAAACAAAAGCAAGTTTAATAGCTTAAGAAGCAAGCTAAATATAGCTTTCTATAGCACAATCCACATCGTAATACAGCAAACTCACTCAACGAATGCTCGGTGAAAAACTGACTTGGATACCCTGGCCTGCCTTTCTTTAATACTCTTTGATGTACTCTGTAGAAAAATCGGGATGTGTATAAAGATCCCGAACAATCGCGTTTGTATTACGTCATAGAAGAGTAATATTAGGCTATTATGCAATGTTAATGCAGGAAAACAGCTTATACAGGCCCCATTGAAAAATTCGCGCAAAATGTCCAAACTGTCGTCCAGCATGGCGACTTTTTGGTGAAATATCGCCAAATTCGGCTCCAAAAGTAAATTCCCAAAAACGAGGTTAGCTAACGCCTAGGCTAGTACCAATATTTCTCGGCATTTCTAGAAAACGCTATATTAACCAATGGGGAAACCTAAACTAAGTATCTATAACTATCTCGCGTTCTATTTAACCTATTTTTTATGCAATAAAATGCAGTATTTAACTATTTGAAGCGTAGAATACGAATTTTAAACTAGTTTATTCCTTTAAACGGCATAAAGACCCAGAAATTCGAAACAATATCAAACTAAGTATTCGTAATCTTTACCATAAAAAGAAGATATAATGACGTCACTATCTCAAAAACAGTTAGACATTCCTCATTTGAATTATTACTACTATTAATTTGCGGTTATGTTTGTATCAAACTAATAAGAAATCAATTAAAATGAGTTTCACAAAAAAAACTGTATTTTACAAATCTTCCCTCCAGTCCTTATGTTTACTGCTAATGGAGTCGTAGCCAGAGGAGGAGCTATCAGATTGTTCACGAACGGATATGTCTTCGTTTCCTAAAATCATTAAGTATTAATGTAAGTATAATAAGAGCTCTATGTAATAGTAAATTTTAAAAAGTAGTAAATCGATAACTAAAAAGTAAAAGCTCATGTATTCCCATCTTAACCTTTCTTCATGAAACAAGAGTAATTTACATATAACCATGGGCGTAGCCAAGAGGGGGTTAGGGGGTCATAACCCCCCCCCCATGAGGAATTTTTTGCTATACAAAATGTATATTCTTCACTCCCTTATCACACACATGTATGCATATATGTGAGTTGCAGTAGTCGTAACCCCCCCCCATGAAAAATTTCTGGCTACGCCCCTGCATGTAACTAATTTACACGAAAATCTATTCTTCGTTGTATATCACTTAATGATTGAACCCTTACACAATATATCATGAACTACAATTTTTCTTTGAAACTCAATTTTTAAAGCTCTCTTGTTCATTCACAAATAAAATAAATAAATTTAATTGCTTTTGTATTTTGTGGACTGTGAATTTCCCCTCTTTCTTCCCTGATCAACTGCGAATTGCGATATTTGGACTGAAATGCTCTAAAAAAAATGAATTTTAATCCAACTGTGAAAAAATGTGTTTGAATCTCATCAATTTTTATACTTAAAAAATTAATACTTAATCATTTAAAAAAATAAATCATAACTGCCCCTTCTCCGGCTACGCCCCAAGGACTGGAAATAAAATCTAATGCGTAATTACTGTTTGTTGTTGAAACTTTTGTTTGCAGCGAATCGGGCGTAACAAGAGGAGTAACTATAAGAAATAATTCCCTCCCACTACCATTTTTTCCTTTGTTCTTTAGATTAAGTTTTCAGTTTATGAGAAAAGAAAATGTTTGCACAGCTGAGGGAAAATATATCTAAATACATACTTACTTTTCTAATAATCCTAACATTCCTTAAGTTGTTCTTTTCTCCAAATAAAATCACATGTGTTGGTCAAAATTTTATAGAAAATCATGCAGTGAAGTCTTTTCAATTTAATTATTTTTTTCAATGAGTGAAGGGTTTTCTTTAGTGGCACTTCTGTAGTTGATTAAAACATCTGAATTTCAATTGTTTTATTTTTCTAAAGTTACAGTGAAACCACCAGTATGGGCATTTATCGGATGTTCCTTTTTTAGCTGCGCGTCTGCTCGTTTCCGAGACCCCAATAAAAATAGGTTGTAAAATAAAGCTTTCTAATTCAGATTCCTTTTATGCTATGAAACTTCACGATACTTCAGTATGTTACTTAGTCCATAACCATAGCCGTCTTTACATTTGAAGGACGGATAACAAAATGTTCTGATACGAAACTGTTTGAATAAGAGTTTGCGGTCCGCTATAGATACTGGCTCAGACTACAAATTACTTGTAAATTTCGGAAACTGAATAAAATATTAAATAATATATGGGATGATACGCTTCAATAATACATCGGATTTGATGCATGTCGTTTAAGTAATAGGGGACATGTTTCGAAGATGAAAATTGACAGAAATTATTTCTACAGATTGGCGTCATCGCCGCATGAATACTTTTTTCATGATCTGATTACAATGCTTCCTTGTATCACAGAGTTAAATGACCTAATTTGCGAGTTTTTGGGTTATATTTTTGAGCCAATTAGTAAATTTTTGACTAGCATATTTCAATAGTATATGACTCTTGTTGATAAAAAGCAGGAAAAGTTAAACCTATCCACCCAAATGAACGGCGATCACTCCTTTTCAAAGAACTCAAATACCGCAATATATAATGCAATAAATAATTTTCTGTAATATACATGATGGCTAATACTTATGTTTCCAATGTTAATATTTAAATGTACTGTTCGTGTTATTAGTGGCCAGTACTTGGGAGGGTCAACTCCTTCTTGGAGACTGTTGTAGGACCGAGTACGCTAATGGGAGCAGGTGCACGTAAAATCCCTCGTGGCTCCAATGTTCTCCAAGTTGTTAAGCCATACCTCTGGGGATGCCGATTTCAGGTGGTGGTTGGTCCCTCATCTGGAATCGGTTCAAAATTAGGGACCAACATTTGAAGTCCAACCCCCTCGGAGGGCAATGATACCCCTCTTTCCATGAATAGTGTCGTCTAACCATGGGCACGACGACAACAAATTAAAATATTTATCAGGGATCGACCGATACCAGATTGCAACCGATACCCAAAACTTTTTTACGAGGGGCTGTATACATACAATAATGCAAAATTTAACATATCACAGCTACCAAAGATTTTCCATCACTAATGCTTACATAGCAATTTATGCTTCAAATAAGGCTAAATTTCTAGTGCAAGTTTAAAATTGTGGTGGAAAACTCCCGAAAGTTTCGGCAAAGTTGGCAGTTGTGTTATGTAGACCACGATTCCCATCACTAGCATTTGGAGAAATTTTTCTCTGTATCTACATTTTTCAGAATGTAAGTGACTGGAAATTAGGTTCCATGTAAAATTCAATTTTCTATGTTGATATATATACAGCCCTTTGTAAAAAAGTACCTGGTATCGGTTACAAAATGGTATCGGTCGATCCCTAAACATTTCACCGCTACTAGTAGAGATGTCGATATCCGGAATATAATTAACCACTTTCTGCAAACAGTAATTTTTAAAATACTTTATTAAGTGATTAACAGCCCACACCTTCAGCTGCGAAATTTCGACAAAACGTAAGCCAAATTTTACTGTTAAAAAAAAGTGGTTAGTTATATTCCGGAACAGTTGGCAACTCTACTACATGTCAAGAACATTCAAGATGGAATTCAGAGAACAATATTTAAAATTTCCATATAAGCTTACGGAAAGTGTGTTAAAAAAACACGACTGAGTACATTGGGAAAGGCTCTTATGCGAGGTACTGCTTTTCACAACTAAACCAAATACATACCCCGTTTTCTTTTCGAATTCCAAAAACAATTAATGCAATTAATAATGTATTATACATTCACTCAAGAATGCCATTAAAATTGTGTGACCCCGCTTACACACACACACACAGAATAAAAACGAACAGGCTTTCATAACTTAACGATAATTAATTAACTTATTTTTCATGCTTCACATGAATGAGAATGAAATCAACATGAAATGTAAGAGCAAACAAAATGGCATTGTTGATTGACGAACGAATGCGATTCAACACCTCCTACATATAGAAAGCCTAACAGCTCCAGCTTTGACGACATCATTAGGCCTACGATAGTGTTGTTAACACAGTTTTCATTTCACAAAGTAAAACTGTCTAAAATAATTGGTGAATTCTACAAAAATTAATAAATATCTTAAATTAGACATTAGAATTAAAATACCTTTCTGGTAAGAAATTATTCGTTCTGATCTATTTCCTTGTCATATTATCTAATTAGTCACAGTGAAAAAATGCCATTTGTCTTAAAATTTTATTTTTTAATCTCAAGTTATTAAAATATTGCTATTAATGAGTAAATTCAAAAGAAATTTTTAATTTCTATTTTGTGTAAAAGTTATATTTTGTGTAAAAAAAAAACAACTTCTACAAGTAGGCCGAATGAGGATGTTGTTTTGGCCCTATCGATAGCTCATGGTTTTATGTGTGCTCTTTTTATACTCAAAAAAATAACTCAAATGGACTGTATACATTTATTCTCTCCATGAGGCATGCTCGCTCACTCCTCCGCACACACACTCTCTCACAGCTCTGATACAAAGTTTTCATCGCTACACCTGCGCTGGTTACAACAGCGCCCTCTTTACACAGTGGCCAGGCGTATCTCTCAACATACCGCCCGCCTTGATAAATTTTCTTAAAAATTTTCAATACACTCATCAATTTACCAAATCTGATGACACTTGTAATGGTTGCGAACACTATACACCATAAATGAACATTAAATAAAAATTACTCAAGTTTTTCTAATGAAAAAATACACTAGACTACAAATTAACACAAATAAATTGCAATATAAACATATAGACACAAATCATAATTCAGTTAGATTCAAAGGGTAATTTAACAATTTTGTTTACAGGTCTTTATAGACACCTTTACTCGTTTTTAATGTAACCACTCTAGTTATATTATCCTCTCCTGGGTGAATTTCAATTATTTTGGCGAGATTCCAGTTCAATAGTTTAGAATTATCTTCACCCTTGACCAAAACTACATCATTTACGTTAAATTTCTTTTCTCCTTTATACCATTTAGGTCGCGCTTGAAGACGATTTAAATAGTCGGTAGACCATTTAGTCCAAAATGTTTGAGTTAACTTTTGTACTAATTCCCACCTACTGAGCCTATTCATTGAAATCTCCTTAAACTCTGGTTCAGGTAGGGATGTTAACGAAGAGCCTGTTAAAAAATGGGCTGGAGTTAGAGCCAAGTCATCGTTGGGATCTTCAGAGAGGGGGCAAAGAGGTCGGGAGTTCAATACAGCCTCCACTTGGGTAACTAGTGTAAAAAATTCTTCGTGAGTAAGAATTGTATTTCCCACAACTTTTTTGAGGTGACCTTTCAATGATTTAACTCCAGCTTCCCACAAACCTTCAAAATGAGGAGTGGCAGGGGGATTAAAATGCCACTTTATGCCCTCGGAAGCCAGGAAATCTTCAAAATTTTCTGAGTTTTCTTTTTTAAATAATTTCGTTAAAATTTTACGAAACTCGTTATTAGCCCCTACAAAATTTGTACCGTTATCACTAAAAATTACACTAGGCCTACCTCTGCGAGAAATAAATCTTTTTAGAGCCCCAATAAATGCTTCCGTACTTAAATTACTCACAATTTCTAAATGTATAGCTCTAACTACAAAACATACAAAAATACAAATGTAACATTTATACACTTTTTTCACTCTTCCTGGGCTTAACTTGATGTTAAATGGACCACAAAATTCCAGTCCCACCTTCGTGAATACTCTTGCAATGTTGACTCTAGCACTGGGCAAATCTGCCATTCTTTGGTGTTTACCTTTAGCACTTACCTTAAGGCAGGATACACATTTTTTAATTACATTTTTAACAGTTGATCTCCCTTTAACAATCCAAAATTGGGAGCGTATGTTAGCTAAAGTAGCCTCAGTACCTGTGTGAAAATAAAAAATATGATAATAATTAATAATTAATTCACAAAATGGATTGTCATTAGGAATCAAAATGGGGTGTTTTTGTCCAATAGGTAAATTTGAATGTCTCAATCTACCACCAACACGAAGTATATTGTTCTCATCTAAAATTGGGAACAAATTCAATAAGTTACTGGAATTAGGAAGCTGTTGTCCTTTCTCGATACACTGAATTTCCTTTGCAAAATGCACCGATTGCACATTTTTCACTAAACATAGCAAAGAGGCAGATAATTCAGATGCAGATAATCTGCCAGAAGTTGGATGCAATGGGTTTCTAGCATTTTGCATAAACCGTAAACACCATGCAATGATTCTTTTCAGTTTCGTGAAGGACGAACAGTTGTAGATGATTGGAAGTATTTCAGTATCTTTTAAAAGGAAACAAACTGATTCCTTCTCTTTATCCCTTAGCTCTTTTTGATATAATTCACTATTCGGTTGGTCGTTGAAAATACTAGTGAAGTTCACAACGTGCTCTTGAAGAAAGGATGGTCCGAACCACCACAGGTCACTTTCTTGAATTTTCTCTGGATCTAGTCCTCTAGAGATTATGTCCGCAGGATTTTGTTCTGATGGAACATGATACCATTGACCAATCTCGGAGAGCTCTTGAATGATTACTACACGATTGGAGACAAACGTTTTTAAGTCTCTCGATTCCTTTCTCATCCACGCTAAGACTATGGTAGAGTCCGTCCAATAGAAGATTCGTTTAATGTCCATTTTTAATGCATTTTGTGCTTTGTGCATTAATTTGGTAAGAAGCACTGCACTGCACAACTCTAGTCTAGGTATTGTTACTTGCTTAATCGGCGACACACGAGATTTACTTGTGACTAGTTTCACTTTCACTTCACCATCTTTAGTGACTGATCTTGCGTATATCGCAGCACCGTATGCCTTCTCGGAGGCATCCGCGAAACCGTGGAGTTCAATCACTGCCGCATTTTCTATCACTATACATCGTTCAATGTTGATATTATTTACACTCATTAAGGATCTCACAAATTCTTTCCATTCGCCAGCTTCTTTTTCAGGGAGGTTTTCACTCCAATCAATTTTTTTCATCCACAAGTGTTGCATGAAAATTTTTGCTTTTGTAATAACTGGACCGAGTAATCCAAGAGGATCAAAAAGTCGGGCGATTATGGATAAGACTGATCTTTTGGTTGGCCGATCATTTTTTTCCACTTCTACCTTAAAGGTAAAACAATCGGTTTTGGGTTTCCAGGCAATGCCTAACGTTTTAATTTCGTCCGAACATGAAAAGTCATACTCATTTTCTGTGGTTGGGATAAGCTCGGATGTACTCCCACACCACTTATGTAATGTCATGTGCGCAGTTTTAAGAATCTCAATTAGTTGATGTTGCAAAAATTTAGCTGCCTCTAATGTGTTTTCTCCACTTAAAATGTCATCCATGTAGAGGTCATTACACAGTACTTGTGCCGCAATAGGAAAATTATTTCCCTCGTCTATGGAAATTTGTTTTAAAGTTCGCATTGCCAAATAGGGTGCCGAAACTGTTCCGTAAGTTACGGTATTGAGCTGATACACTTTAACGGGCTCATTCACATCTTCTTTCCACAAAATTCTTTGGAGATGTCTTTGACTTTCGTCTATATTAATCATTCGGTACATTTGGCGAATATCTGCTGTAAAAGCAAAGATATGTTTTCGGAATCGCACTAACAAACTAAACAAGTCGTCTTGTATGACTCCACCATTATATTGGATGGAATTTAGTGATTTTCCACTAGATGTTAAGGTAGACGCGTTAAATACTGTTCTCAGTTTAGTTGTACTTTTCTGGGGTCTATATATGCCATGGTGAGGCATATAATATGTCACCTCAGGTTCCACAGTTTCTTTAATTTCGGTCATGTGTCCCAAGTCCTTGTATTCTTTTAGGAATTCGCGATACAATTTTAGGTACTCCTGGTCTCTAGACAATCGGGTCCACAGCGATTCAAGTCGCTTAAGAGCAATGTCTCTCGAGTTCCCTAAACATGACCAATGCTCTTTAAATGGCATGGAAACCGTATATTTTCCTGTTTCATCTCTCTTATGAGTTCGCGCATAATGTTCCTCACACAATGATGCCTCGCTATTCTTTTTAGATACGAATTCTACATTTTCTACTTCCCAGAATCTCTCTAAAGTTTTACTTAAATCCTCCTCTACAATTAACCCACAGTGAAATTTTGCACCCCTCGATTCATCTAAAATTCCGCTCGCCACATATCCAAATACCGTATTTTGTAAAACCAACTGAGATCCCTGCAAATATATTTGTCCAGATAGCATGAGCTCATAAAAAATCTCCGCGGATAACAAAATATCAATCCTACTCGGAACATAAAATGTTTCATCTGCTAAATTAATCCTCTCAGGAATATTTATATCCACCTTAGTTAATTTTGAAGGCGTATAATCAATTATTTTATTTACTACAAGCATGGTTAATTGTCTTTCGTAACTCCTATCTTTATTTGCAATACACGTTTTGACACAGCGCCTTATGGTCCTGGTTGATTCATCCAAACACGAAATTTCTACATTTACTTTTTCGCATTTCAGCTGCAATCTATTTAAACAATTTTGAGTGATCAACGAGACCTGTGAACCCGAGTCTAATAAACACCGAACTTTCTGCCAGTTAGAATTCCTATCTCTTATGTAGCACCGTACTGTACTCAGTAAAACGCTTCTTGATTGAGTTGTTCGTATCCCTTTAGTGTGGCTGGCTTCAGCCATAAGCACTGCGCCGAGCGATGACTCATTTTTCTCTCCTAATCTTTGCTGCTTAATTTCATTGGCAGGTGTCTGATTTCCAACGCTCGTCTCTCTTGTTTCTCTGGATATGTGCAAGAGACGGTTATGTGGTTTGTTACAAAAACAATTCTTACCGCGACATTTTGATGCGAAGCAGCCTTGGGCTAAACACTTAAAGCATAAATTGTTTGCCTTCACGACCTCTAACCTTTCATTAACAGATAGGTTTTTAAATTTCGGACACAAATATAATGCATGATTATTTGAACACAGAAAACATTTAGAATTTTTTACCTCAGATAAAAACACACTAGACACTCCCTTATTATTGAAACGAGACTCTCGCGACTTATGTACATTATTTACACCAGTTTTCGTTTTTACTCTTGTGGACTGAAAAATGTCGCATTCTCTGCCTAATTCGTGCGGTTTGAAAAACGATTCCCCTTGTTTGCAACTAATATGTGTCATTAATTCGTGGTCAAGAGAGTTAAACAATCTATCCGAAACAATTAATTCACAAAGCGATTTAAAATCACTAACCTTTCGTAGTTCGCAATAGTACTCAAATGACGCACTTAAGCGCGATGCAAATTGTGCATAATTTTCGTTGGGCAATTTTTGTGTTTTATTAAAACTGTTTATGCATTCTCGTGGTGTAGGTTGAAATTCTCTTAAAATTATATCTTTAAGTTTTTCATAATTGTTCATATCCTCTTCCGAAACATGAACCATTAAGTTTCTTGCTTTTTCTCCTAGAATATTTAAGAGGATTTCCGGTTTTAACTCTTTCGATACATTTTTTGTTTTAAATGCTTTCTCGAGCGAATTAAAAAATAAATTAAACGACTCTGCTCTAGTGGGTACGGGAATGGTTAAGGTCTTAATGCTTTTAATTAAATTCTCTAGATCATTAGTTGATGATTCTTGCACACTGGATACTTCCGATTTAGATTGATTTTGATCTTTCCTAACATTGGCTAACGCTATCTCCTTTTCCAACTGCGCAAGTTTAAGCCGCTCCATCTCTAATTTAAATTCATTATTTAGCTTTTCCCTTTCTAACTCATCGAACTTGTTTTTCTTTTCTTCTAAAATCCCTTCTACTACACTTTCGACCAAAGTTGGGTTATTTTTATAAATATCACTCGTCTCAATTAAATTCTTTAAGTCCACTACTTTAGCTCCCTCCGGAACCTTTAAACCCAATTCTTCAGCCGCGAGTTTAAGGTCATCTTTCCTAAGTTTTTGTAGTATTGCCATTTTCAAAAGGGAAATTGCTCTCACCGTTAAACACGAAATTACTCTCAAATCTAATAATTAATTACTAAATTTAACTCAAGAGGACAAAAGCTCTTACCTCTATTTTGGGACCGATGTCGCACGAGACCAGGAACGCATTTCTCAATTACTCGACACTAAAGCTATAGTAAGCTCCGGCTCGACGGACCATGTTTTGGCCCTATCGATAGCTCATGGTTTTATGTGTGCTCTTTTTATACTCAAAAAAATAACTCAAATGGACTGTATACATTTATTCTCTCCATGAGGCATGCTCGCTCACTCCTCCGCACACACACTCTCTCACAGCTCTGATACAAAGTTTTCATCGCTACACCTGCGCTGGTTACAACAGCGCCCTCTTTACACAGTGGCCAGGCGTATCTCTCAACAGATGTCAAACCTTGATGACGTAGTTGTAAGGCTTTCTATATCTTGGAAGTGTTGTCAAAACCCAATGCACTCAAGTAATCTCACAAGAACATGCAAATACTTAGCAGGATGAACTACGTGCCCGTAGTAACGTACACTAAGTTGTGTCATTCCGTTGCGATGATAGAGGCTTTCAATAAAGAAGCCGTCCTTTCATGATCCTATTAGAGATGAGAGATCTACAGACTTCATTAGCCGAAAACTTATTTATTAAACTTAAGACAATTGAACTATATTGGTGGTTGCTTAAGTTTAATCAGTACATGATAATAATAGATTAAATCAATGACAGGTTTTTAAAAAAATTTTTAGCAGCTGTCAAATTATTATATATTATAGTGTCGATGAACACTGAAAAATAAAACTACGAATGCCAAACATATTAAATATAAGTTCTCACAATCTATACCCTCAAAGAATACAACTGTAGATTTACAGATTCTGGCAACTCATTCCCAGATATATAAAATGAAAAAACTTTTAATTAATCATTAAAAATTTTATTGATTCTAAATGCTACAAAGAATGCAATTTAAGTTTACAAATACAGTAAAACTGTTCCAAACATTTTTTAATATTCTCGATAATACTTGTAGTACCACTAAGGCACTTTTATACCAGAGATATAAGAGAAATGCACGTTGAGCATTCACTAAAACTTTTATTAATTTTATATGCTGCAAAGACTTTTTATGCACTTTTTTCATTTCAAGGATAATCTGGGAAATATGTTCTAATTTTCAAAATTACTTGGAACACGTGTTATGAAAAAGCTTCCATTTTTGAAACCCGTAGGTGCAATATTGCTGTATTTCCAGTTTTCTATACCTTAACATTAAAATCTCCATAAGACATGTTTGTAGCAAAAATAATAATTTCTAGGGATCGATCGATACCACATTTTAACCGATATCAGATACTTTTTACAAAACGCTGTATGCATATAAATATAGAAAATTGAATTTTACACGGACTTTATTTACTGTCACTTACATTCCGAAAAATGCAGACACAGAGGGAAATTTCTCTGAATGTAAGTGATGGAAAACGTGGTCTATATAACATAACGGACAATTTCCCCCTAAACTTTCGGAAGTTTTCCACCACAATATTAAGCAACTTGCTCTGGAAGTTTGACCTTATTTTAAGCATAAATTGCTATGTCAAAATTAGTGGTGGAAAATCTTTGACAGCTGAATTATGTTAAATTTTGTGTTATAGTAGTATGTATACAGTCCCTTGTAAAAAAGTATCGCGTATCGGTTGAAATCTGGTATCGGTCGATCCCTAATATTTATTACCTGAAGTTGAAACCTTCCTGAAGTTCACAAGATCCTCTTAAATATACTTCAGTTTTTTTAATATATATATATAGATTTTCGTATGTTTTGCAGCAAGAAAATTATCAATATTGTTGTCGTAGGTCAACATTTCCTCTGTATGTTCCAAAGAGGACAGTTCTTTCCGCAGCTCACTTACATAATACAAGCCAGTAGTAGTAGCTGTCGGTTCTGTTTCTTCGTCCTCCTCTTGTTCTTTCGCAATTCCTTCAATCGTGGCATCTGCGATTATTTCTTCCAAAGTCCGAATGCTGCAAGTCACGAGGTGATCGTCCACCATTGTATAATCAGGGAAATTCTCCAATGATTGAAATTCCTCATCCTCTGGAAGTTAAGTGTCAGCCTGAATTGAATTGTCCCACACATCAAACGCAGCTTTTCGAAAACAGTTTTTGATTACATTTGGTTTAATTTCGTCTCAAGCTGCACTGATGTAGAACTGATTTTACTTTTCACACCCCCTTCAGAAGTGGAGCGAATTTTTAAGAATTGGATTTTTAGCTCCGGGAGACGTTCACGGTCAAAGGAGAGAAAACTCGGACTATGTCGATATTCCAATCTTTCTGTATTCACTAGTAAAGATGGGCATAAAACCCGACAGCAGCGTGGGAGAGATAGGGAAGTGTTAAGGAGAGGGGTATTGGATGAATGGATACTTATCAAGGAGGATTAAAGCGTTAGGTTACCGTGACTAACCTCGGGGGATTGCAATACCTTTCAAAAAGGAAAAAAAAAAAGCTTCATCAGAAATACGAGAACAGCGTCTTAACCTACGACACAAAGAAGAACAAAAGCGTCTTATCAGGTGGATTTTACATTGATGAGTATAGGAAATGTCCAGGGACTGACGTAAAAAAGCGTTTTAAGCGGGAAAGCGTCTTAAGCGGGAGCGTCTTAAGCGAGTTTTACTGTATATATATATATATATATATATATAACCTCTTTTCCGTAGCTAGTGGCTTTTTAAAGTCATACTTTATGCCACAGACGGCATGTTATCATGGAGCACTTGCACAGGAATAACTTTTTAAAAAATTTAAATTTTTTAAAAAAAACTTATTTACTTCAATTAATATTATTATTTAATATGTTGTGTACTCCCTTCAAACATTTTCGTCACAGTACTACATTTATTCTATAAGTTCTCCATTTGAGACAAATTAGATCGTCAACAGGGAGAAAAACAATTTTATAAAATACTAGGGGCCAAGGCCCCCAGACCGCTACGCTCGCTTTTCGTATGAGGCATTCGGCCCCTAATAAGGCTTATTCGTAAAAAAGACATAATTTCAACAGACAAAACCCGAAGATTGGATCAGATAGAATGTTACTGAGCTACACATTGCTTGGTTCTTGCATGTTCATTGGTACATAAAAATTTAGACTTCACACTACAGTAGAGCGCCTCCCCCTCATAACACAGAAGATATTTTGTTATGGGAATCCGTGTTGTACGGATCCTGAGCTATACTCCACCTGAAGTGCGGACTCCGCTTATAATCGCTGGAAAAACTATTTGCACTCCTGAGAAACACAATGATATTTAGTATTGCCATTCAAAAGTTATATTAATTAGGAGCTAAAGCATAATAAAATCAGAAAATCTGTTTCAGCTGTATTTTTAATAATGTAAACCTATTGGACACCTTGCAAATTTGCCACCCATGGTGATTTTTCATTATTTGGCGACTTGCGTACATGTAAAGTTAATAAAAGCCACGGAACAGATAGGATAGCTTGCCACCAATGGCGACTTTTCATTATTTGGCGATTTACGCATGCTCACAACCTATAATTACTCTTCATTTAAGGTTACCGGAAAACCGTTATCCATATTTTCATTTATATAATCGTTTGCAGATTGGCGTACTTAGCACCACGAATTATACCATCTCGCCGTGCTAGCAAATATCCAAAGCTATAATGGCATAGTTAACGCCGCCAAATATTTCTACTGGTAGCAAATAATCCAGCTAGACCGAACCGGCTTTAAAATAATCTGTATTTTAATTATTTTTCATTTTCAAGATATTAGTTATTCTGTTTTGGAAAAACGAATAATCGCTAATTCTAAACTCCTGTTGTCTAAGCGAACTTACTATTTGAAAATTGATAAGAGAGATAAAATGACATTGTCATTAATATATGGAGAAAATCTGCACAGAAAAATGCACAATTCCAACTGAATGAAAATTTCAAAACCTTATTCTCATGTGTATTCAGCAGACGATAAATTACGATAAATTGCGCCAATCATTAGAATAATCTCCTCAAAATCGCACAAAACCGTTTAATTTTTCGCCAACTTAAAAAGTTGCACATTTTAGTCTCAGGAAATTTCTAAATATGTTTCTTTTGAGTATAAAACATTTCATTCCTGCTCTGATTTCCCATGCACACGATATTTTAATTTAAAAACAGCCTTACAAATAATCTAGACAAAAGAAAAATCGTTATTCTTTTATTTTTACTTCAAGAGTCTGAATCATTTAATAAACTTGCCGAATGTGGCAACCTAGATAAGCTTAAATGCCGCTTTTTCCACTGTGGGGTTACAATTACGAAATGGCGGAAAGCAAAAATCAGCCTTTTGCGATACGTTTTTTATCGATATCGCCTAAAATAATTCGAATTTTAAAAAAATCGCTTCGAAGTGTGTCGGGAACGGTCATCGAAAATTTCCGTACAAAATTTGGTAGGTCTACGATCACCCGTCTACCAGCTACGTGAGACACATTCAAACAAACTAACTAACAGTTTACACATTGTTTTAATAATATAGAAGAAAGATAGTTTTATTTTGGCGTAAAATGGGCGTAATTCTAACTCATGTTTGTAAATTTCACACGATTCTAGATACTTGGAAACGCTTTGTTGCAAAGGAATGAATGATTTTATGCCAAATCTGGCAACCATTGTGATTATTTTATCAGTTTTTTATTAATATCTTCTAAAATAATTCGATTTTCGAAATTTAAGTCAGCTTAGCAGGTTCCTCGGAAATATTTCGAATCTGTGGGTACCTTAGTCGAAACTCAAATCCCCACGGTTTAGGAGGAGATAGGTCAACAAGCTATTGACAGCGCCAGCGACAGCGGCCTTTACTTTTTTTTTAGAATAGAGAGAAAATATATGCTTATCCTCCCCGTACCTGTTCCATAGTATTAACTTACAAGGAGGAGGCACTGGACAGGAAAAGGTTCAGGAAAATGTATTTGAATGATCTGTGGCACAGTGGTAGTACACCATGTGAATATATTATTTGTAAAATACTAACACGCAATGCTCAAATACAGTCGAGAAAAATTAATATTTATTTTCGAACTACTTCACCAAACTTGAAATGTAAATTACCCGCAAACGTGATTGAGAGGCGTAACGAAATGGCGGGAAAAGTGTACTTCTACGTCCCAGGTTCGAATCTCATGCTGTGCAAACGGGTTTTTTTTTCGCTCTCTCTCTTTTTTAAACACATAAATACTGTTAATTAATTCACTTTTTAGTCCAGTGAATATTTATTTACTATTTCATTTATTTATTTTTACTACTTATTGATTTTTTATTACTTATTTCTCTATATTTTTTAATTTTATTTCTACTATTCGAAGTCTATATTTAGAATTGGTTACAGTTAGGATTATTTGAATATAATAACTAAAATCAATAATATCGTTATGACGTTTCAATTTCTTTTTCTTTCATATGCTACGTAGTCATCAGACGAGTTACCTTGATTCGAAATTTTCTTCCATACACTCTTCTTGAGCATGGATCAATTTCACATCAGTTAAAAACTTCTTTTCACTCAACACATCCAATGTATTATTGTACAGTGCTGTGCCTATCATCATAGCTTCTTCAGATGGAGTATCAGATGCTGTCGTTACAATTATTATTATTATATTTTTTTGAGAAGTGAACTTTCGTAATACGCTACTCCATTTTTTAGTCACTGCTTCAAAACATCACTGTGCGTAGAACTATCAGTGGTTTTTAAACACAGCAATAAGAACTTGCTTGGCTTGATGGCATATTTTTAACTGTAATATAATTCTTCAAAATAAGTTCACAGATTAAATACGTCTATTCGAAATTTTGACATCTGATATTTTAAGTTTGACAACCCATCAACAGAGGTCATACAATAAAAAGAAACAATGCTGTTGCTGTATCACAAATCTGTCTTATGATTGGGAAAAAAAGAAATGTACCTTAAATAAATATTGAGTTTTGCGAATGCTAAAAAAAAAATTATTTTGGATGTGTAAAATTTTGATTAAAAGTAAATATTTTACAAGTAGAAATAAAATTTAAATAATAATAAAACAATAAATAAGTAGGTTGTAAAAATAAATAAATAAATAAATGATAAATGAATGAATAAAAAAATAATATTTACTTGAATAAAACATGAATTAATTACCAGCACTGATGTATTTAAGAAAGAGAGCGGAAAAATGCTTGCGGAATGCGAGGTTCGAACATGGGACGCCATTGTATATGACTACTGTTCTACCCCTTTCGCCACGGCGTTCAATCGCGTTTGTGCCTAACTTATTTTTAAAATTTGGGTGAAGATGATAGAAAATAAATATTAATTTTTCTCGACTGTAATTGAGTATTGCGTCTTAGTATTCACACGCAGTACACCCTCCAAAAAAGTATTCGAGCAAGAGAGAAATTTCTTACGTTGGTTTCGTATTAAAAAATTATTCATTATAGAATATGAATTAGGCTATGTATAAATATGACTTTCCATATTTCTATCAAGTTGTGCGTTTTTCAAAAACTCTATTATTATTAGAAAATCTAAAATAGGAAATTTCTCTCTTGCTGGAACACTTTTTTTGGAGGGTGTACATTCACTGGGTATACTGCCACTGTGCGAAAGATCATTGAAATCCGTTTTCCTGAAGCCGTGTCTCCTCCTTGTTAGATTCCTTTCAAATTTGCTAATCGAAGTGTTTTAATTTCGAGCTTGTAACAGATATTACAGTCAGGAAAATCCATTAATTAACCTACTTAAAAGTTATTTCGCAAGACTTGAAATGTAGATTACAAAATGGGAAGATTGTAGGGGGAGGGAGGGGGAAGAAAGAGAAAAGAAAAGAAATTAGTGCACATTTAAAAGAAATGTTAGTCGTATGCACCAAGCGAACTTTCAAATGTGAATATATGGGTTAAGTAAGTACCAGGAATCAGACCGCTCAGCCTAACTGCATTGGTTGATCTATGTATAGAATGAAAATTTCGATTAAAAAAATTTTGGTGCTGAATGAATAAATACATTTCCTTTCGATAATAATTTATATTTGGTTAATAACATTTATTTGTTCATAGCTCAATTAAGAGACAGAGCAGCAGGCTGCCTGTAGCTTTCACTTTAAAGTGTATTATTAAGGCGAAAAAATAAACCAAACTTAATTTTGCAGTTAATAAAATGAATAGAAAACTTAAAATAAACAGTTATCGACGTATATTATTTTGAACTACATATATATACTTCACAATTATTTGGAAATTAAATTTAAATTATAAATCAGCAAATAAAAACACTGTCTAAGAGATATTAAACTTGTTGTTGTGTCTGGATTTAAAAAATGAAGTCTTTCAATTACAAATTTAATGTGCTATATTAATCTAGCGACTACTTATTATTAGAGTATTTAAATAATTATCCCTCTCCCTCGCACCTTTAATTTTATAAGTGCAGGTTGACATTTGGACAAAAAAATAATATTTTTATTCTTTGGTGAAATGCAGTTTTCAAGTTAAAACAGCGTAATTTTACATTATTTTCCTATTTTGGTTTTTTGAGGTTTTAATTTAGCACTTCATATTAGAATTAATTGAATGTGCTTTGAGATACATTTACAATATTTATCACGAATATTTTTTGCATAATTTTTTTATATGGATCAACATAAATAATTCGATAACATTTCAAAATAAGTGTTCGTAATCTTTAAAGAGAAGATAAAATGACGAACTGTCTCAAAAAAAAGTTATACTTTTTATTTGAATTATTAATACTATTAATTTGTATGTTTGTATCAGACTAATAGGAAATATATTACAATGAGTTTAATCGAAAACTGCATTTTGCAAGTCTTTCTTCAAGTCTGTATTTACTCTCAATGAGGGCCTAGCCAGAGGAGGAGCTATCAGATTGTCGATGAACGGATAGGCTTTCATATCCTAGAAGCATCAAGTATTAAAACTTTATTTATTTTTTTAAGTACGGTTGATAGTATTCGAAAATGTATTATTTACATATGGCTAAAAATTTATTTTCGAGAGTATATCAATCTAAATATCACAATTCAGAATTAAACAGAAAAGAAAGGTAAAATTTTACTGTCACAAAAATTTAAAGGCAATTCATTTTTTTCTCTCTATCAGCAAGAGAAATATTTAAATGGGTTAAGGTAAAATATTTAATTTGTATTACTACTTAAGGGACGTTGAAGATGATAGAATGTTTCCGAACAGATATCGTTTTATTTATTAAAAGGATTCAACAAGTATTTGAAAGTCAATTTTGGAAGTGATGATGCATAAAAGGGATTATGATTAAATCTCATTCTGAATTAGGTTTGTGCAATATATACAGACGTTTAGCAATTTGTTTCAAAAAATCAAACCATTTACTATATTAATTAAGGCAAGTATTATAAGATCTCTATACAACTGTAAATTTAAAAAAAAACAGTAAATCAGTAAATCAAAATTAAAAGCTCATGTATCCCTATGTTAACTTTTCTAATTCTTCATGACACAGGAGTGATTTACATGTAATTAATTTATGTGAAGAATGTATTCTTCTTCATTGTACATCCTTTAATGACTGAATCTATACAGTTTTTCATTGACACTCAATTCTATAGCTCCCATTGATTCATAAAATAGACAGAAATGAAAACATTAATTTCCTTTGTATTTTTGTGACTGGATTTCCGTTCATTCTTTCCTAGTTGCTTTCGAATCGCGATATTTCGATTGAAATACTCTCAAAGAATGAAATTTGATGCACACGCGCAAAATATCCTTGATTATCATCAATTTTTATACTTAAAAAATAATACTTAATCATTTTAAGAAATGAAAGCATATCTGTTCCTTCTTTGGCTACGCCGCAAGGACTGAAAAATATTAGGTTGTAACGAAAGATTTCCGCCATTCCAAGTATTGCCTGCACAAGCAGTTCCCGTTGGTGTCTTTGCCAATATTTTGTAAAACGATTTTTGTTATTTGAAAGAAAAGACTTGTTTAAGAGAACTGTGTTGTGAAATCTGTAAAACAATATCGTTATGATTAAGTATAAGGTGTCTAAAATGGAACTACCACGCTACCAGATTGATCTATCATTTACCCTCAGTTCTGTCGCAAAGGTCATCTACAGAATGACACTGAATCATGTGTACAGCTTAAGGTACTACTGTTGTATCTCATGACACTGTGAAGATTTGGTACCCAAAGTTCAAAAACGAGGACTATGACATTTAAAAAGCAGAGCGCTCTGGCCGGCCTGTGGCTGATGAGGCCCGCCTACGAGAATTTGTGGAAGAAGATAAAATATTCATCCACTCGAGAGCTAGCTAAAAGAGTTAGACTTTAGTGCCATGTCCATTAGTCACGCTAAGCATCGCATAAACTTGACATATAAGGTCAATAGCTGGGTACCGCGTGAGCTGACTCAAGCAAATCTGGCGGAAAACTTTCGTTGCAACCTGATAAAATCTAACGTATAATTACTATTTGTCTTTGAAACTTTTACTTGCAACGATATGGGTATAACAAGAGGAGGAGATATAAGAAATTATTCCATCCCATTACAATTTTTTCCTTTGTGCATTAGATTAAGCGTTCAATTGATGAGAATAAAAAGTTTGTACAGTAGAGGAAAAAATATATAACTACATATGTACCTTTCTAATAATCTTAACATTACTCAAAGTTTCTTTTCTCCAAAAAAAAATCACACGTGTTGGTCAAAATTGTAGATAATCGTGTAGTGTGGTATTTTCGATTTAAAAAAAAATTGTGAGTAGCAAAGGATTTTTTCAGTGACACTTCTGCAATTAACCAATATTAGTTATAATACATCTACATTTTTAATTGTTTTATATTTCTAAAATTACAGCTGTGAGGATGTCCTTTAATCTGATGTCTCATCCTCCAGTTATGTCCCTGCTTGTTGCCGGAATTCCAATATAAAGGGATTTCAAAATAAAGCTTTTTAGCCCCTTAAACTTCTCTCCCGTCAAAATCACGGTAGGAGCGTTAAAACATCATATTCTTTTAGGAACGCACTTATTTATGTTTCCAACGTTAATATTAAAACACACTATTCATGATAACACCATGTTATTCTACGTTGTGGAAAATAGTTGTACTCCCACTCTGTTGCGCGAGACTGATAACAGAAACGAAAATGCCTAATGTTTTCTTTTTAACTGATTAAGAAAAATAGCGGTGCATTTATATATCCAGTTACGAAGATTGTTAAGAAACTGAACTACGGTAATTATATAGTTTTAGTTACTCCTTTTTTTTCAATTCTCTATCAAGCTCATTCAAATTTCCCCTCATTTCTCTAAGGTTCCATGTACCAATATTCAGTGTCTCCTATATACCAAACACTTTTGCAAATCCGTATCGTTAAAGTCCTCTGCTAATAGGCCGTTGAATTAGTTGTCTTTCAGGCTTATGGGTTTCTCTAGGGTGTAGCGCCCTGGTCCAGACCCCCTGAACACTTCCTGGTGTACGCCACTGGGACAAAGCCCCATTCTTTTCGACATGAAAATTTTCTTCATAGGATAAAGCTCTATGGATTTCTTCCTTTCAATACTCAACTTGCAATTCCTAGGGTACCTAGGGCTACAAATTGATAGCTCCTCCTGTAAAAACATGCCTACTGGTTCAACCTAAATCTCTATCACAAACTAGGGATACTATATCTGTCTAGTATCTATAGTTAAAGCCATACACATCGGATTAGAAAGAGATTATATATTAAAATTTTTATTTTAAACTGATCTTAAATAATGAATGCTGCCAAAAGTCGATTGTTTAAAAATTATAAAGCAATTTCTGTTGTTAAGCAGATTAATTAAAATTTAAGTTGATTAATAAAAATTTAAGATGATTTGGGGACCAACTTTATTTATTCAGACTGCAAAACTTGTAACTATATATGGATTCAATAAATAAAATGTTACGGAATTCAAAGAAACTTTTTATTAATGTCTTAATTTTAAAAATAGTTTAAATACACATGTTTAATAACTAGTAAAAGTTAAATTTAGTTCAAAATAAAGTATAATGATTTTCATTTCACAAGTTAATAAAAATAGAGAAGCGTACAAGATGAAAAGCTGTATGAACATTGACAGCACTTTTAATCATGTTTCAAGAAAAATTAAGGTTTTGAATAATTAACTGAACATTTTCAAGATGTAATTTTAATATGTTACTCGTTGGTCGTACATAAGTACGTTTTCCTCGAACTAATCGCAGAGCGCAGTGCTGGGCGGGAAAAGTTCCAGCGTCATAAAGAAAGTTAACGCCCACAGTGAAGTATTTTTTCCCTCAATATGAGCATTAAACATTTGAAATTAAATTTAGTGCGCGTATTTCGTTTACATTAAAATAGAAATTGTAGGCAAATGACAATTTAGGCTACACATTCCTCGAGTACAATCTTTATGTATGGGTTTTAGGAACAGACGTGACGCTAGAATGAAGTTAGGTGGAGGTATAATCGCAAATCTGGTTACTCCCTTCATATAAATTACCCCATTCTCATAAATTTTTAGTAACTTCCATGGCACTGTATACTCCTATAACACTTTTCTGTGTTTTGTACCAAGTTTTATTGTATTTTAAAAATTCACTGAAATATCGCCAATTATGTAAAAAAAGTTAAAAGCTTTCATGCGTTTAACTCAACTTTTGCTACAGAACACATTTTAATACTAATAGAATGGTTATGTAATATTAAGATATATTTCAACTATTCTCAGAGTAGTTACAGTTATCGTGACGCAAGGTAACCAAAAAGACACTTTTTCAGAAAACGCATTTAAAGATTTTATTTTAACAAATGTTCTACCGGAAGTAGCATTCATACATCTGTCCCTTTATTTCTATGTATCACAGAAACAAAATCAAAACAGTTTTGGAATCTTACGAATGTGCTCTTTCAAATACAACAATAAAAAAAGAATCCATTTTGTTTTCGCAAAAATGGCTTTAAACCGTAAACTTCCAATTCCGTTAAAGAATGCCATTTTCTACGGGTTACATACTATCCCTTGCTCTGCAAGGCGCGACCTTTAACTGTTTGAGAGAACTTATCCCGGCCTCAGACGAGAGGCCAGGTGCACTAGAATAGTGGCACTATATGAACGGTTTTCCATCGCCACAGATCTTTACTGAAAAGTAAAGCAAATATGTTGTTTAAAATTTTCTGGTGAGTTTTTGAATCGTCGAAAATATTACTTTCGCTAAATGAATACGTTTTATATTAAGAATGGAAAATCATTTACTAATCAGCAATTAAAACGATAGTATATCCTGAGAAATTAAAGCAATCTTTTTTATATTTCAGACATTTTTTCACAGAAAATAGCACCAGTTTTGGTAATAAGTTAGATTTAAATTTTCTGTACTGATGCACTATGCATCAGGTTTCGTAAATTACGCACTTTGGTAGCATTTTTTTTCCCCAGTTGTATATCAGCCATTACACAGTTTAACAGCCATTCACACCAGTCTTTCAATTCATTAATTTTCTCCAAAATCATAAGGTTTGAGAAAAAATTGGTAACCCCGGAAGTAAAATACGAGAAATGGCACGGGGGAATAGCAAGACCTTCGAATCTTCCGAAATTTTTATTTGAACTTACGGAATTGAAATGAACATAGCCGCACTCAACTATTGATATTGCAAAAGCAAAATCTTACTATCTTCAGGCAGGCAAGAAATATACATCAAGATAGGAATAATAATGCAGACTATTTGACCGATACACATCTTCAATTTTGCTATCGTTTTAAAAAAAAATGTACGTCTGAAATGATATTTTGATAGCTATCATCTACTGGGTGCAAACTCAGGTGGAGAAAAAATCTTTGAATGGCGGAAAGCGTTTTACTGGGCAATTCATGTTTTCGAATTAAAACTACAATGCACTACGTAACTGGAAATGTTCAAAAAATGAAGTAAAATAAGTTAAAATAAAATATATTACTTATACTGTACAGTACCAGCGGCGGCACTTCCGTTTGAGCGCATGAGCACGTGAACCCCAAAGAGAAAACAAAAAAAAATAAACTTATTAACAAATTAAATATTAAAAAATATTAAGTAAACTTCTAGAGTTTGTGAATTTAAAATGTGAGTTTTACGCTCCCCCAGCCCCACTATTACTAAATATGCTTATATCTTACGTACAAGCTTAATTTTAAAGAATTATTGCAATTTTTCAGCTTTGAAGCACTTTCTCTATTGATGAAAAGGCATGTATCAACATTTTTATTTATAGAAAAATTTATGCATATGTGTTACAGAAAAATTTATGCATATGTTTTGAGGGTCATACTTTCCACAGAGCCCATCCTTCTTTCTTTGAACTACAAAAACTCTTGTATTATTCAACTACATATATGGACTCAATAAATTAAATGTTACGGAATACAAAGGAATTTTTTATGAACGTTTTAATTTTTAAAAAATGGTTTGCATGCACATGTTTGATATCTACTGAACGTTAAATTTATATCGAAAATAGAGTATAATGATTTTCATTTCACAGGTTAATAAAAATAGGGAACCGTACAAGAAGATATGCTGTTTGAATACTGGAAATACTTTGAACCCTCTTCGAAAGAAAGAATAATAAAGTTTTGAATAATTAACAGTATTTTCACAATGTAATTTTAAAATGTTATTCTTTGGTCCTATATAAGTATGCTTTTCTCGAACTAATCATAGACCACAGCGATAAGCGGTAGACGTTCTAACGTCATAAAGAAAGTTAACGCCCACAGTGAAGTTTATTTTTTCCTCAATTACCAGCATTAAACATTCGAAATTAAACAATGTGAGAGTATTTTATTTACATAAAAATAGGAATTGTAGAAAAATGACAATTCAACCTACATATTCCAGGAGTACAAAGTTTATACACGGGTTTAAGGAACGGAGGTGGGGCTTTAATGAAGGTAGGCGGAGATATCCGCAAATCTGGTTACTCCTTCCATACAGTTGCTGGCATATGGTGTGTTAAAAATGGGATGTCATGCACGTCTGCTAAGACACTGACTTTTATTCTTCGTTTTATCGTTGTGTAATCACTTCATAGCCTAAAGAAGTCTACAGTTTCTTTTTTTTTTCTTTCCCGATTGTAATAGAGCTCGAATGGTCTCTATGAACGTTACTGTGCTGAATAATCTTTCTGTGAAATTAATCGTTTCTGTAGTACACCATGTGAATATATTATTTGTAAAATACTAGCACGCTATGCTCAAATACAGTCGAGAAAAATTAATATTTATTTTCGAACTACTTCACCAAACTTTAAATATAAATTACCCACAAATGTGATTGAGCGGCGTAACGAAATGGCTGGAACGGTGTACTTCTACGTCCCAGGTTCAAATCTCATGCTGTGCAAACGTTTTTTCTTTTTCGCTTTCTCTCAGTTTTAAATACATCAATACTGTTAATTAATTCATTTTTTAGTCCAGTGAATATTTATTTACTATTTCATTTATTCATTAATTTATTTTTACTACTTATTGATTTTTTATTACTTATTTCTAAGGGAAATAGTACTTGTTGGGGAAATAGTACTTGTACTTAGGGAAATAGTACTTGTACAAATACTTGTTGAATCCTTTTAATAAATAAAAAGATATCTGTTTAAAACAATCTATCATCTTCAAAGTCCCTTAAGTAGTAATACAAATTAAATATTTTACCTTAATCCATTTAAATATATCTCTTACTGATGAGAAAAAAAAATGAATTGCCTTTAAATTTTTGTGACACTAAAAATTTACCCTTTCTTTTCTGTTTAATTGAGAATTGTGATATTTAGATTGACATACTCTCGAAAATAAATTTTTAGCCATATGTAAATAATACATTTTCGAATATCACCAACCGTACTTAAAAAAATAAAGTTTTAATACTTAATGCTTTTAGGGTATGACAGTATATCCGTTCATCGACAATCTCATAGCTGCGCCTCTGGCTACGCCCTCATCGAGAGTAAATACAGATTGGAAGAAAGACTTGCAAAATGCAGTTTTTGATTAAATTCATTTTAATAGATTTCCTATTAGTCTGATACAAACATACAATTCGATAGTATTAATAATTCAAATAAAAAAGTCTAATTTTTTTTGAGACAGTTCGTCATTTTATCTTCTCTTTATTGTAAAGATTACGAACACTTATTTTGAAATGTTCTCGAATTATTTATGTTGATCCATATAAAAAGTATGCTAAAAATATTCGTGATAAATATTGTAAATATATCTCAAAGGACATTCAATTAATTCTAATAAGAAGTGCTAAATTAAAACCTCAAAAAAACAAAACAGGAAAATAATATAAAATTACGCTGTTTTAACTTAAAAACTGCATTTCACCAAGGAATAAAAATATTGGTTTTTTGTACAAATGTCATCCTGCACTTATAAAATTAAAGGGGGGGGGGGGAGAGGAATAATCATTTAAATACTCTAATAACAAGTACTCGCTAGATTAATACAGCACATTAAATTTGTAATTGAAAGACTTCATTTTTTAAATCCAGACACAACAGCAAGTTTAATATCTCGTTGACAGTGTTTTTATTTGCTGATTTATAATTTAAAATTAATAGCCAAATAATTTCCCCGGACCCCTCCCGAAATTTCAATTTTTGTTAGTAAAATAATAATGATGTCTTTTTGTGGAAAATTCTCCCTTTTTCACCGTTTGGACCCTCCCGAAATTTTTTTCTGGGTACGTCCCTGAAATAAAACAATAAAAAAAGAATCTATTTTTTTCGCAACAATGGCTTTAAATCGTAGACTTCCAATTCCGTTAAAGAACGCCATTTTCTACGAGTTACATACTATCGCGCGCTCTGCAAGTCGCGACCGTTAACTGTTTGAGAGAACTTATCCCGGCCTCAGACGAGAGGCCAGGTTCACTAGAATAGTGGCACTATATGTACGGTTTTCCATCGCCACAGATCTTTACTGAAAAGTAAAGCAAATATGTTGTTTAAAATTTTCTGGTGAGTTTTTGAATCGTCGAAAATATTACTTTCGCTAAATGAACACGTTTTATATTAAGAATGGAAAATCATTTACTAATCAGCAATTAAAACGATAGTATATCCTGAGTAATTACTGCAATAGTTTTTATATTTCAGACATTTTTTCACAGAAAATAGCACCAGTTTTGGTAATAAGTTAGACTTAAATTTTCTGTACTGATGCACTATGCATCAGGTTTCGTAAATTAGGCACTTTGGTGGCATTTTTTTTCCCAGTTGTATGTCAGCCATTACAGAGATTAACAGTCATTCACACCAGTCTTTCAATTCATTAATTTTTTCCAAAATCATAAGGTTTGAGAAAAAATTGGTAACCTCAGAAGAAAAAAACGAGAAATGGCACGGGGAATAGCAAGACCTTCGAACCTTCCGAAATTTTTATTTGAACTTACGGAATTGAAATGAACATAGCCGCACTCAACTACTGATATTGCAAATGTAAAAACTTACTATCTTCAGGCAGGCAAGAAATATACAAGATAGGATGTACAATAATGCAGACTACTTGACCGATACACACCTTCAATTTTGTTATCGTTTTTTTTTTTTTTTTTTTTTTAATGTACGTCTGAAATGATATTTTGATAGCTATCATCTACTGGGTGCAAACTCAGGTGGAGAAAAAATCTTTGAATGGCGTAAAGCGTTTTACTGGGCAATTCATGTTTTCGAATTAAAACTACAATGCACTACGTAACTGGAAATGTTCAAAAAATGAAGTAAAATTAGTTAAAATAAAATATATTACTTATACTGTACAGTACCAGCGGCGGCACTTCCGTTTGAGCGCATGAGCACGTGAACCCCCAAAGAAAAAAAAAAACTTATTAACAAATTAAATAATAAAAAGTATTAAGTAAACTTCTAGATTTTGTGAATTTAAAATGTGAGTTTTACTCTCCCCCAGCCCCACTATTACTAAATATGCTTATATCTTACGTACAAGCTTAATTTTAAAGAATTATTGCAAATTTTCAGCTTTGAAGCACTTTCTCTATTGATGAAAAGGCATGTATCAACATTTTTATTTATAGAAAAATTTATGCATATGTGTTACAGAAAAATTTATGCATATGTTTTGCGGGTCATACTTTCCACAGGGCCCATCCTTCTCTCTTTGAACTACAAAAACTCTTGTATTATTTAACTGCATATATGGACTCAATAAATTAAATGTTACGGAATACAAAGGAATTTTTTATGAACGTTTTAATTTTTATAAAATGGTTTGCATGCACATGTTTGATATCTACTAAACGTTAAATTTATATGGAAAACAGGGTATAATGATTTTCATTTCACAGGTTAATAAAAATAGGGAATCGTACAAGAAGATATGCTGTTTGAATACTGGAAATACTTTGAACCCTCTTGGAGAGAAAGAATAATAAAGTTTTGAATAATTAACAGTATTTTCACAATGTAATCTTAAAATGTTATTCCTTGGTCCTTTATAAGTATGCTTTTCTCGAACTAATCATAAACCACAGCGATAAGCAGTAGACGTTCTAAGATCATAAAGAAAGTTAACGCCCACAGTGAAGTTTATTTTTTCCTCAATTACCTGCATTAAACATTCGAAATTAAACAATGTGAAAGTATTTTATTTACATATAAATAATAATTGTAGAAAAATGACAATTCAACCTACATATTCCAGGAGTACAAAGTTTATACACGGGTTTTAGGAACGGAGGTGGGGCTTTAATGAAGGTAGGCGGAGATATCCGCAAATCTGGTTACTCCTTCCATACAGTTGCTGGCATATGGTGTGTTAAAAATGGGATGTCATGCACGTCTGCTAAGACACTGACTTTTATTCTTCGTTTTATCGTTGTGTAATCACTTCATAGCCTAAAGAAGTCTACAATTTCTTTTTTTTTCTTTCCCGATTGTAATAGAGCTCGAATGGTCTCTATGAACGTTACTGCGCTGAATAATCTTTCTGTGAAATTAATCGTTTCTGCCATCAAAATGGATGTCATTCTCTAAACTAACACAAACACCTAAGTTGAGCAAGTGAAACACATATGCATAAATTTTCCTATAAATAAAAATGTTGATACATGCCTTTTCAGCAATAGAGAAAGTTCTTCAAAGCTGAAAAATTGCAATAATTCTTTAGCATTAAGCTTTATTAAAAACAAACGAAGATATATTATTTTAGAGATTTCAAAATTAATAATTCATATACTTTACAAATAACCAATTTCTCACGAAACTGTACACAGAAAATAAAAATATCAAGTATTCCTACCGCAAAATTTTTGGCATCAATACCTAAAGTCATCAATGCCAAAAATTGAATTCTTCAAAATACATCAGTGTATAAAGAACCCATAAAACGCATATTCAACTATTTAAATAGAAAGATATATTAGAACTATAATTGTTTTATGATGTAACATTACACACTACGTGCTTTCAATACTTGGAAATTAATATGACATTGTTTAAATATTATTTTGATATTCGTTTGTTTATTCCCCTACGCAATTATTTTCACAAAAAATGCATGTGTCTTTGAATTACAACGACCAGCATATGAATCTTCTTGCCTAATAAGGTAAACAACTCAATTTTTAGAAGCCTGCAGATGTGAAAAAGTTGTGTAGAGCTAAACGTAAACTGTCATTCTTCTACATTTCTTTTTTATGTAACTAAACTGCTTTCACTTTATTTAATTTGGAATGTGGCTCATATATTGGAAAGGGTAATTTAACTGATGGGCGTTCTTTTTCTATTAACAAGGCGGAACATTTTTATTACAAATGACGTTACAACCCTCGCAGAGCTCTAGAATTAGTTCGCGAAAAGCGTAAGCTTGAAAATGTGTTGATATTATTAGTATTATTATTTACACGTAATTAATAGAGAATATTTGAATATTAAAACAACTTTCCAGCTATGACCCACATTTCGAAACATTGCAATGTTCCAAATTTAACGTTTAAATACGTTTTTTCTGACACATTTTTAATTCTTTAGCAGGTTAAATTTTTAATTGCAAAGATTGTCGAATAATTTATTTTAACTGAACAGATTCCGAAGTACTTTTCTCTGTTGATCTGAGACAATTCTTCATAAAATGCCTAGAGTAAAAAAATTTATCATAAATAACGTGAGTGGAGATACATTAGAGTACGTCCCCAAATTATGGATGGGTCATTCAAATGAACTTTAGAAGTCAATTGTGTAATTAACTCAGCGATGGGAATTTGGGTTCGACGATAATAAAGGAAGTTCTGTTCATTTAGCATAATTAGTGTTTCCTGCCGGGGTTAAGCACGGTCGAGAATTCAAAGGCTTGCATTTTTCACAAAATAATCGTCATTTATTTTCATCAAAATCGTGAATTCAAAGCTATCCCGTTTCTGAGGTCTCATTGTGCTAATTTTAAGCCGTTGAATCATCAATGCTCATCTTACACTGTCGTTAAATTTGAACTTGTCAAAGAAAGTGTAACAAATATCAGTCATAGGTCTAAAAATCACAAAAGTGTCGTTTCTATGTGTGTTTTATAATAAAGCAAGCGAAAAATGGATTTAAAAATGAGAGAGATAGAAAGTTTTTTTTTAAATGTCTGTTTTTTTTGTTTTTTTTAAAGATAAGCTGAAATTATATGTTGTATTTTTTTCCCTTTAATTCTGAGAATGTATTAAGGCACAAATACATTTGAATTTCTGGCAATATTTTTTCTTCTTAATTAAAAAAAAAGGTATAATTAAGATAGGCAAGTCAAGCAAGATTAAGCCTAAAACCTTACATATGAAGTGTTAATAAGTTATATAATTGCTTGCTTGAGCTCTTAAAATTTAAAATATATCGAATAGGTTGTGCATGTGAAAGTTTCGATTTCGCATTGATATCAAAATAGATCGATTATTTGAGAATAGCTAAATTAAACTGCGTTCGCTTCTTAATAATGTGCTTTAATTTAATTACTTTAATTTTTAATTCAACAGTTTTATATTTTTTAACATGAAATTTTTTTCATGATTGTAATCACAAACAATATTTTGTTCGTGATAACAAGCATGAAAATTCACATGCCCCTGAGTGTTTTTCCTTGTGCAGCAATATTCTCAACCAAGAAAAAAAAAAAAAAAAAAACTTCAATCAGTAGCTGTATTCTGATGTTGATTTCACTATCACATGGACCGGACATTCCACAGAAATACAAAATTTAGGAAAAAAAAATATGGGATAAAATTTATGTTTCATGCTTTAAAAGAAAAATACATAACTTTAAGCAAATTTAATACTTTTGCTTAAGAGGCATTGAAAGAGCAAATCGGGCAAAAAAAGAAAAGTTTCCATCACCATCTCAGAATGTCATGAATTTTTTTTCTTGTGTTGCCTTATCCGATGAAAGAACAAATCTGAAATATTTTTGATTTATCTCTTTTAGTTTTGGAGTTATGGGGGGTCAAAGTCACCCAGACGACTGACATAGAAATAATTTAGGGTCATTTTTGCCACTTTAATGTCTCGACTGTCAATGGCTATGAGGTGCATTTTTTCTTTTTTTCTGATAATATACCTTGAATATTAACATCTCAAATTGAAGATTCATTCGAAAATAGTTAGAGCCTCCAAATAAAGTCCCCCCAAATGCCCCCAATTTCATAAAAATACAGTTTTTTAAGAATGCTTTAAATCTTCACTCTGACATGATGTAGAAAAATTTGTTGTACAGTGCAGTTATACATCTTCATATAAAGTGGCTCCAATGTTAAAAATTTTAGAAGGCCCCCCAGTGCCTCTCAGTGCGGGGCCTCAAACATAGTCCTTAACGCTAATTTATGCAATTTCGAAGGATTGGTACAGCTGAACCGACTTCCCACGGGAGAACTAATGGCATGGAGATGTAGTATCAACATAGTAGTTCCATATTATGAAATTGTTTGAAGGCATAACTGTTTCCTAGAAAAATCCCCAAAAGTACCTCCCTATTCGGGACATTCCCCTGGCACGCATGGGGGAATTTCGGCGTTACTTTTAGAAGTTTAACCGACTGTAGCAATATTGAAAATTAAACTTATCTGCATGCATCACAAATATATCATCCATATATCACAAATCGCTCTTTTACAGGGGTACTCATAAGAATTACATTACGCTGTATGGGGATCTCTGTAACTACTGAACCGATTCGAAATTTTTTTTCACTGATAGAAAGCTACACTATTCATAAGTATTATGGGCTACCTTTCAGCATGCAGCATAACTAGTTCTTTTAGAGGGACACTCAAAAGAATTTTAATAGATTACGCTATAGGGACATCTCTATAACTACTGAAGCAATTCTAAAGCTCTTTTAACTGAAAGCTACACTATTCCTGAGTAACATAGGCTAAAATTCATGCATGTAGCATAATTTATAGGAACACTGAAAATAATTCAAATAGTAAAAAATTGTACATGCTCTATAAATAAAATATTTTTGTTATACAGTATTTTACATTATTTCTGTTTTCAAGTATAATTTTCTTTGTAGACTAATGAAAAGAAGTAGGTAATATTGAGTTGATAATATTGAGCTGAAGTCTTACTAGGCAGTGGAATAGGAAAAGTTATTTTACAGGGGAAGAGTCATCTCTTTATCAGAAGTAGAATGGACAGCTACAATGAAATATTTGTATACAATAACTAAGTCTCATTCATTAAATGGCCGCGACGAGATGACACAAAAACAGTCACTACAGATAGGAAATTTTTTTCTCCAAATGAATTCGCTTCTATCACTCCATCTACACTACAATTGCTAATATAAAATCTATCAAAGCAGCTCACAATAAACAACACAAGAGACTCTATAATAAAACTAAGTAAATAACCTGAGAATTTGTCCTTGAGAATTTTGTTGTAAAATGGCATACAAGTCAGAAATAAATTATGTAGAATTTCGACAATTTTTTTTATTCACAATATTATTTATTTTTTGTTTATTTTAAATGAAGTATAAGGCATGGTATATGTAAAGTTAATTGATTTAGATAGTTTTTTTTTTCGCATTTGGCGAATGGAGACTTACGACAATGTAAACGAATTATTTTGAGTCTTATTGTAAATTATGCTGCATGCATGAATTTTAGCCTATGTTACTCAGGAACAGTGTAGCTTTCAGTGAAAAGATCTTTAGAATCTGTTCAGTAGTTACAGAGGTGTCCATATAGCGTAATGTATTAGAATTGGGTCTCCCTGTAAAAGAATTAGCTATGTTGCATGCTGAAAGGTAGCCTATAATATTCAGGAATAGTGTAGCTTTATGTCAGTGAAAAAAATTTTTGAATCGGTTCAGTAGTTACAGAGATCCCCATACAGTGTAATGTAATTTTTATGAGTGCCCCTGTAAAAGAACTATTTCTGATATATGTAGAATAAGTTAATTTTCCACATTGCTACAGTCGATTAAACTTCTAAAAGTAACGCCTAAATTCCCCCATGCGCGTCAGTGGAATGCCGCAAATAGGGAGGTACTTTTTGGGATTTTTCTTGGAAACAGTTATACATTCAAAAAATGTTTTTCAATAACATTAAGCTGCTATGATGATGCTACATCTCCATGCGAATAGTTCTCCTGAGGGAAGTGAGCTACACCTGTACCAATGCTTCGAAACTGCATAAATTAGAGTTAAGGACCATGTTTGAGACCCCGTACCGCGGGGGCCTTCAAAAATTTTTAACATTGGATTCACTTTATATGAAGATATATAACTGCACTGCGCAAAATTTTTTTCTGTATCATATCAAATCCAAGATTTAAAGCATTCTTAAAATTGTGTTTTTTATGAAATTGGGGGGTATTTGGGGGGGGGGCTTATTTGAATGCTCTGACTATTTTCGAATGAATTTTCAATTTGAGATATTAATATTGTTGCAGAACAACTCTGCTTGTTTCCGGGGTTCGTCGTTCTAAAGTCCAGTTGGTGTAGAAAGTTCCAGTAAAAAGAAAGTCCACTGGTCAGGAACACAACTTTATTGCTTCTAGAACTTCGTAGAACAATCAGCTGTACAAAACTCACAAGCACAATTAAGCAGTAATGTGCTTTTAACAGACCGCTTAGATCAGAAGCTCTCACAAATGCTGTATTTCTCGCACAAAATTTCACGGGCAAAAATTCAGTGAAAATATTCAAGGGATATCGTACACAATCCCTTAAGATACAGCAATGAAGAACTTACAGCACTTTAAAAACAGCTTCAAAAAGCAAGCTAAAACACAGCTTCTATAGCACTATCAAGTTACAAAGCAAGCGTACTCGCTCAGAGAGCTTTCACAATACGGGCGCTCACTCACACTGAACTGGGGCCTATGAAACACGCCGGAATTTATAGGGGAGGCAGAAGCTGCGGGCAGCTTCCAGAAAAGTCTGTTTTTCGAGGGTTCTACTTAAAGCAGAAATTTTTATTACGTCATAGAAAAGAAATATTAGGTTATGATACGATTTAATGCAGCAAAAGCAGCTTTACAGGCCCCATAGGGAATATCACGCCTAATGACCAAAATGTCGCTAAGCTTGGCGAGTTTGGTGAAATATCGCCAAATTTGGCGCCAAAAATTAGTCCCCAAAAGTGAAGAGAACGAGGCCCTAGGACCAATATTTCTCGAGATTTCTAAAAGCCCCATAGAAAAACATACGGGAACAGAAAACACCTTCGTATCTCCGGTTCTAGTGGACCGATTTTGATGCTACAAAAGCAAAATTTAACTATTTCAAACGTAGAATACGAATTTTAAACTATTTTAAGCCCTAGAACAGCTGGTTGCCCCGAAAATTTGTAACATTGCCCCCTTCGCAAGGACTGCACGTCCCGGGCAGTACAACCCCCAGTTAGGAGGTCACGCAAATACTTACACTGTATAACGTTCAACAAGACCTTAATAACATGATTTAAGCAAATAAACACAATAAGCAAATACACACTAATAAATAAATAACAAACATAATAAATATTTACACACTAAGAAGTAATAAATATAATAAACAGATACACATTAATAAAAACCAATATATTACAAATATGTACACTAAACATGCCGTAAGTGCTGAGTGAAAGAGAGTTGAAGGAAAAAGGAAGAAAAGAAAAGACAGGAAGAAAGGAGGAATGAAGACACAGTGACCATGGAGCAATATTCAAATAATTAATTACAACCTCGGTAAATGGCTAGTCTATCATAATGAACAACTCTTGGTTTCGAGTTAGGTGACTTACAAATCCCTACGGTGACGTCATTCAGTCTGTTTAGGACTGTGTAAGGACCGTCCCACGTCGATTGCAGCTTGGGAGACATGCCTTTCCGTCGAGTAGGATTCCAAAGCCAAACCTTGTCACCTACGTTGAACTCGTGTCCCGTAGCCTTTTTGTCGTAGCGAATCTTCATCTTTTCCGTGTTCGGGTTGATCCGCTCCCGAGCAAAAATGATATGTCTTCAAACCGTGCCCGAAGATTTCCCATGTACTCCTCTGGCGATGAAGGCGTATCTGGAGGGCGACCAAACACTAAATCGGCGGGAAGAGGAAGATCTCTTCCGAATAGCATCTGGGAAGGTGTGAAGCCGGTAGTCTCATGGACGGCACTTCAGTAGGCCAGCAGGAAGAGGGGGAGTTTCCTGTCCCAGTCCTCTTGATTCCTACAGACCAGGAGCGAGAGGTTATTTCAAATTGTGCGATTGAACCTCTACATCATACCGTCGGATTGTGGGTGTAAAGGCGTTGTCTGGGTTTTGTCGATTCCGAAAAGTTGACATAGTCCTTTAAAACAGCAGAGGTAAAATTCGTTCCTTGGTCGGAATGAAGTTGCAGAGGGGTTCCCTACCTGGAAATCCATTCTTGCGCCAATACCTCTGCTACGGTTGTAGCTTCTTGGTCGGGAATAGGATACGCTTCGGGCCATTTAGAGAAACAGCCAATGACAACTAGGAGGTAAATGTTGCCATCCGAAGTTCGTGGAAGAGGTCCCAGGATGTCGAGGGCAATCCTCTCGAAAGGCTCTCCTACATTATAACGATGTTGTCTTCCACGGCTCCGTTTCTTCGGGCCTTTACGGGAAGCACTGGCGTCACAAGCTTAACACTAGTTTTCAACATATCGCCTCGAGCCCTAGCCAGTAGAAGCGCTCGTGAACTTTCTGCAGGGTCTTCATTATGCCAAAATGGCCCCCAGTTAAGCCATTATGCAGCTCTTCTAGAATCTTCGGAATCCTCGAACGAGGTAGTACTAACTGCCATCGGAGCATCTTGCGGTCGTCCGACTCCCATTCACGATACAGGACTCCATTTCTCAGGCGAAGCGAATCCCATAAAGCCCAGTACTGTTTTGTTGCCGGACTGCAAGATGATATTTCTTGCCAGCTGGGCTTATCGCCGGATTTTTCCATAAACTCCACAATGGGTCTCATGTCGCTATCTGCTAATTGGTCCGCCCGAACATTTTCGTCAAACCAGGGATCTTGAGATGGTGCCGATGATGTAACTTGGCGGACAACGGGATGTTTCAGATGGTAATTTTTCTCCGCCCTGGAGCAATAGCGACAACTGTCTATGCAGGGCCTTTTCGACAAAGCATCTGTATTTCCATGAGGTGCTCCTTTCCGATGACGTATCTCAATGTCATATTCTTGTAATCTTTGTATCCACCTGGCTATTTGGCCCTCTGGATTCTTGAAATTTACAAGCCAGGTTAAAGAGGCATGGTCCGTTTAGAGCAGGAACGTTAGGCCGTACAGGTAATGATGGAAATGCTCCACGGCCTTGACGATAGCAAGAACTTCTTTTCTCGTAGCACACACAATAGCTATGTTATGCCTTCGAAAGGCATTTACTCCAGTAAGCAATGACGTGTTCTTGGCCATCTATCTCCTGGGACAAAACTCCTCCGATACTCTCCTTACTCGCATCTGTGTCCAGGATAAAACGCTTGTCAGGGTGAGGATACGAAAAGATCGGCGCAGATGTTAAAGCCGTCTTCGTTGAATGCATCCTCACATTCCTCAATTCATTTAAATTTTTGTCCAATCTCGGTGAATTTGCGAAGTGGTCTTGCAATTTGAGAAAAACCCTTCACGAATTTTCCATAGTAAGTACACAGACCGGGAAAACTTCTTAAGTCGTGGATATTCTCAGGACGACTCCAGTTCTGGACTGCGGACGTCTTTTCGGGATCGGTTCGGACTCTGGGCGGATATTATGTCCCCGAGTGACATAATATCTGCCCATGGAGTCCGAACAGATCCCGAAAAGACGTCCGCAGTCCAGAACTGGAGTCGTCCTGAGAATATCGAGGTAACGTCATGAGAATACGAGGTAACGTACTTCCCGACGAAACAAATTGCACTTCGATAGACTCAGTTTCAAATTTTGACTCTTTTAATTTCTGCAGCACCTTTCGGATGTTCTCGAGATGCTCTTCGAAAGTCTTTCCGACGATGATGATATCCGAGACATGCTTCGTACTAAAGTCCTCTCAACACTGTCTCCATTAGACGCTCGAATGTAGCAGGAGCGTTGCAGAGTCCAAAAGGCATAACTTTGAACTGCCACAATCCTTGTCCCGTGGTGAACGCAGTCTTTTCACGGTCATCGGGATGAATTTCCACTTGCCAGTAGCCACTCTTGAGATCCAGAGTGGATTCATTTCCCGATAAAGTGTCCAATGGGTCGTCTATCCTGGGAAGAGGGTAGCTGTCTTTCTTGGTAATGTCATTCAGACGTCTATAGTCAACGCAGAACTGGGTGGAACCATCCTTCTTTTGGACCAAAACAATTGGCGAGGCCCAGAGACTAGTCGATGGCTCGATGACGTTATCACGCTGCATCTCCTCTAAAAGTCTGCTCACCTCATCTTGCTTAGCAAACGGCAGCCGCCTAGGATGTTGCTTGATGTAAGAATGGCTGCCTGTATCTATCCCGTGTTGCGTTAACTTCGTATGGCCAAAGTCACCCGAAGTACGAGAGAAGAGGTCTTCAAATTCAACTATCACTTTCTCCGCAGCACTTCTCTGTTCTGCCGTTAACTCCACGTCTTGTAATAAATCCTTCTTCAGAGACTCAGATGATTTAGCTGTCTTGAGTTGCAGTTCTTGTTGCCTGCATTAATATGCAGGCAACAGGAGTGCATGTTGATAAAACTTCATTTTTCTTTATCATCTTCGACTTGTCAGTCACGTTAGCTACTCTAACAGGAACGTTAGTTTTCGACAAGTCCACAAGTGTTGCTCCCACAAGTACTCCTCTGACAGAATCACTATTGTTTGGGTGTTCGATTAATCCAAAACGGAATTTATTGCTTTCTTTAACTGTACCAGTAATTATGGAATCAGTTCTGGGAGGTAGAGTGATATCCGTCTGGGCCAGGGGCGTAGCCAGAAATTTTTCATGGGGGGGTGTTACGACTACTACAACTCATATATATGTATACGTGGGTGTGACAATGTAATGAAGAATATACATTTTGTATGGCAAAAAAATCCTCATGGGGGGTTATGACCCCCCTAACCCCCCCTTGGCTACGCCCCTGGTCTGGACTATTATTTGCTGAACAGGTAAAACAGTTTCATTTTTAATATCGAACGCAGCTATTTCTTCTGAGTCTGAACGAAGCTCATTATTCTTAAAGTCCAAATTAAATTTGTGCGATTTTAAAAAGTCCAGTCCGAGAATAAAAGAGTCCGTAATATTGGCGACAAATACCACATGGTCGTATCTGGTATTTCCAAACGTGATTTCTACTGTACCTTTTCCGCCCACTTCGATGTTGTCACCTGTCACAGTCTGGAGAGTCAGCGAGGGCGGAGTCCAGATAGACTTCAAATTTAATTTCTTAGCCAGATTTGTCCTTATGATGGTTACATTAGCTCCAGTATCAATAACCATGTGGCATGGAGAACCATTTACGTATCCGAGTACAAATAGTCCATTACTGCCGCCATTCACTGAGGAAATCTGCAAGACTTTCAAACGAGGCTTTAGAATATCCCTCAGCCTATGCTACTGAAAGTTGTCTCTTTTCCGTCTTCCTTCTTGGGTTTCTCTGGTGCATTGATAACTGCGATCTTTACGACGAGAGTTCTTTTGTGCGCCACAGTATTTTCGTAAATGACCCTCGCTGTTGCACCTCCAACATTTCACTTTTCTTGGCTCTGATTGTTCTTGTCGTTCCACCAGATTTTCCAGGATCTTTAACTTGTTCACTAATCTCTCCATTTATCAATCCGTAGGCTCCTGGAATGACACAGCTCTAACATTATACCGCTCTTTTCTTACGGCCAGCTGAGCTGCTTCCAACTTCTTAGCGAATACGAGGGCGGACCTGAGATCTTTATTATCCGCCAAGATCAATGCTTTATGAATTTCAGAGTCCAAGAGGCCTTCAATAAAATGTTGCACTACAACTTCTTCTCGAACATTATCAGTATAACTGCCATAGGCTAGATGACACAGCCTATCTATGTCCGAAGCCAGCTCTTGAAAGGTCTCGCCAGGTCTCTGCATCCTTGACTTTAGTTGTATTCTACTATATTCTTTCTTCCGAATTTCATCTCCAAGGCACTTGCGAGTGTGTCAAAATCTCCTATCTTCGTCGCTCCGATGGTTTGTAGTACGTTAATTGCGTCTCCGCTGAGAGAAGCGGCCAGTTGGTTCGCTTTCTCGGATTCATCCCAGCTGTTCGCTTTGGCGACAATTAAAAATTGAGTCTTGTATGCTTCCCAGGGAGTCTTTCCGTCATAGGTCATTAGTTTCACTGCTGGGCGGCGTGACGACAACTTGATATTTTCGGGTAATTTTCCCAGCTTCACTAGAGAGTCCAGTTTTTCCTCAATTTTTTCTCAAATTCTTCACGCAACTCTTTCACGTTTCTCGCTTGGCTTTCTTCGAGGAGCGACATTCTCTTCTCCATATTTTCTTGATTTGTCTCTATTTTCTCCTCCAGTCCGGATTTTAACTGGACACTGGATTTTAACTGGTTCTTAATTCTTCCTATCTGGTTTTCATCTCGTCTTGAACGGCTTTTATCTCGTCCAATCCGGTTTCTATTTTCTTTTCTAAGTCGCTTTCAACTGCTCCTGTCCGGATTTCAACTCTTTTTTTATCTCATCTTTTCCGGATGTCATCTCTTTTTTTATCTGATCTTCTCCGATTTCATCTCCTGAATCTTATTCATGAGCTTCTGAAGTTGTTCTTCCCTTTTTCCTCTTGTCAAAACCATAAACTGGAAAATTAAAATCTTTCTTTAGAATCCCGATTCTGACACCAAATGTTGCAGAACTACTCTGCTTGTTTCCGGGGTTCGTCGTTTTAAAGTCCAGTTGTTGTAGAAAGTTCCAGTAAAAAAAAAGTCCACTGGTCAGGATGGAACACAACTTTATTGCTTCTAGAACTTCGTAGAACAATCAGCTGTACAAAATTCACAAGCACAATTAAGCAGTAATGTTCTTTTAACAGACCGCTTAGATCAGAAGCTCTCACAAATGCTGTATTTCTCACACAAAATAAAACTCTTTCACAGGCAAAAATTCAGTGAAAATATTGAAGGGATATCGTGCACAATCCCTTAAGATACAGCAATGAAAAATTTACACACAGCACTTTAAAAACAGCTTCAAAAAGCAAGCTAAAACACAGCTTCTATAGCACTATCAAGTCACAAAGCAAGCGTACTCGCTCAGAGAGCTTTCACAATACGGGCGCTTACTCACACTGAACTGGGGCCGATGAAACACGTCGGAATTTATAGGGGAGGCAGAAGCTGCTTCCAGAAAAGTCTATTTCTCGAGTGTTCTACATAAAGCAGGAATTTTTATTACGTCTTAGAAGAGAAATATTAAGTTATTATACTTTTTAATGCAGCGAAAGGAGCTTTACAGGCTCCATAGGGAATATCACGCCTAATGACCAAAATGTCGCTAAGCTTGGCGAGTTTGGTGAAATATCGCAAAATTTGGCGCCAAAAATTAGTCCCTAAAAGTGAAGAGAACGAGGCCCTAGGACCAATATTTCTCGAGATTTCTAGAAGCCCCATAGAAAAACATACGGGAAACCGAAACCTTCGTATCTCCGTTTCTAGTGGAGCGATTTTGATGCAACAAAAAGCAAAATTTAACTATTTCAAACGTAGAATACGAATTTTAAACTATTTTAAGCCCCAGAACAGCTGGTTGCCCCGAAAATTCGTAACAAAATCCAAGGTATATTTCAGATGAATTGAAAAAGATCTCTGAAGCACCTCAAAGCCAGTAACAGTCGAGACAGTATAGTAGGGAATATGGCCCTAAATTATTTCTACGTCTCTCCTCTGGGATACCTTGACCGTACCAAGCCAAGTCCTGGTACACATCTACCTTTTTCATCTACCTTTCCCAATATGAGAATATTTCTGTAGGATCTGAAAACATTAACTCTGTATCTAATACCTTTTTCACATAGGGTCTTCATAGTTCACACGTTTCTGACGCTTAGCACACAAAACTTACAGCTCATTATTTAGTGCGCTTGATCAGAGAAAATAGAGGTAAATCATAACTCCAACATTAACAGAGGTAAATCAAAAAATTTCAGATTTGGTCTTTCCTTGGGTAAGGCAACACAAGAGAAAAAAAATCATGAAATTCTGAGATGGTGATGGAAACGCCCTCACTGATTTGCCCCTTAATTATATTTTCGGTAAAATACTTATAACACCAAACAATCGAACTCACTAGTTTAACTAGAGCACTTATGTATTTTTATAGAAACATATAGTTTTGGACAAATAAATAATGTATTAATAGGCATTCCAGGCTATTCTACCTTCTCTTTATGTTTTGCATTTAAATGAGCATCTGAACACACTTGTACATCTTTGAGCAATTTCAGTTTATTTATTACCTTAATATATTCCCAATAGCTGTTTTGCAGGCGTTGAAAATGGATAAAATTAACCAAACTCAAGTTTGTCTTCCAGTTTTCGATGTGAAAGAATGGTACTTCTTTCGTTAGACATACTAATTTATCGAAGTTGTTTTAATAATGTACCCTAAAAACCGAGGCTTGCATAAGAATTTAGATTTTGTAATATTGAGTAAAACAACTGCTAAAATGATAATTTATTTAATTTGGTACAGCTGCGGAAAACAAAAGTCCCACTTGCACTTTTTTCGGCCGTCGATCATCGTACAGCAAAGTTACAGATACCAATCGTTTTCGATTGACGTACACTTTAATTTGCTATGCATAAAAAATACATAAGGGGCCATCTACATATTAAAATTCACACCAACTTTTTTTCCCCAATGGCAACCCCTAGATTTCACTTCATATTTCAAGAATTTAGCTCATTTTAACCCCGGATACCCATTTTCAATAAATTTGAACCGAAAATGTTATGAGAACCCAAAATCCCCCTCCCCATATGTTAAAATATTTTTTCATACTTTAAATCATATCTCATATAATATTGATAATAAGAAGCTGGTTTTTATTCGTATTATTAGAACTAAACGATCCAAATATAATTCACTATTATTATGATTTTTTAATAAAATATTAATATGAATTATGAATTATTAAATTAATATTCAAAAGAATTATGAATAGCGACCTAGCCAAATTTCGATGGAAATAGATGCAGAAAGTAATATTACATGGCTGTGCAAAATTTCAAATTTTTACGTTCAGTAGTTTAATTTATATTAAATAAAATGTGTTATTTTCATGAGTTAAGGGACCATATATAAATTTATTAAGTGACAATTTTTTGAAAACTGCTTAAAATAAGCGTAAATTAGATTTCTTTTGCGGAAAAACACAGTAAAAGATAGCGGTATTAAAAAAAATCAAATTTTGAAGCAAATAAATTAGAGGTTTTTAGAGTTTGATGGTGATTCTATAAAGCTTCTATTGTTGCGTCCGCTATCATATCCCCCCAAATGAAATATTTTCCAGGTATAGAATAAGATGCAGTCTTCTAATACAACATCCTATTTCTGAAAGACTAATAACCTCAACATGCTAGGCATGAATTTGACCTTTTTTAATATTGGAAACATTAGGTCTTTGGATTTCCTCATATTTTCTCAAACATTCAAAAAACATTCAAAAATCACGTTTTCCTGTCTAAATTTTCATCTGACAATAAATTAAAGTACCACCAAAAGTCTTATAGGAATATTGCTCATTGTAGACAATAATATTAAATGAAGAAAGTGAAATAACAAACACAGTGATAATATTGGCTCATCAAAAAATTAACTGCGTTTTTTACATGAAATTCAAACAAATAAATTTTCAATTATGAAACTGTTCATCTAGTTCGACCGTAGCTGGGTAATATTCATGCTTCTCACTCCTGCCCACATTTCACATGTCTAAGAGAGCCATGAAGGGAAATACTTAATAAGAATTTCAAAATTAGAAAGATTTTCAAAATCGTGAACAGTCGTTTTGCATTTTTCCTTTAAGTCATGAGTACGAGCCAAGGAAGTTATGAATTCACGGGTCACTTGGAACTCTGACTAAATATTCTACTTTCTACCCTTGATATTCTCAGTACAAAAAACTTTACGAGAGATGGTAACAATATTTTCCTTGAAAATAAAATTTATTTCTTTTAACTCTCTCGAGCGAAATGAATGAAAGGGGAAAAGTTCGGAACCTACAAATAGCGCTTTTCAATTTGTAGAAAGTGCCTTAGAAACGTGCAAAAAATAACTCTCAATATCTCCGGAAATTATCGTAGAAAATTCGTGAAAATTTATATTTAGGGTAATTTGAAGGTTTTGTTTCGTTTAATAAACTCAAAATACAGTGTTGCCATTGAGAAAAACGAAGTTGATGCATAATTAAATATGAAGATGGCCCCTTATGCAAATTAAATTAATAGTAAATTAAAGTATGCGTTATTTGAAAACGAATGGTATATATAACTTTTCTGCACGACGAACGATGGCGAAATAAAGAGCAAGTGGGACTTTTTTTTCCGCAGCTGTACATGTTACCCAACTAGAAATTCATATGTACTGCAATGGATTTGGAATTAACAACTAATAAATACTAACACTAGCAGTGAATACCTTAAATATCGCCCTTAAATCTATGTTGATAAATAAATAAGTATTTACTGTCTGTAAAATATAAATTAGGAAAGCGAATCCGACAAATATAAAAAATTTTAAATCCTACAAATAAAAAAGTGCTGCAATGATGATTGGAGCCATTATGAAATTTATTCAACAAGAAAAAAATGCGATTTCAGAATTTTTAAAACAACTTTAGAACTATCATTACTTATGGTTATAGGCTATTACATTTTTGTTCACGGTAATTATACATTTTTGTTTCCTTTTTAAATATCTTCTGAGATTGAAGCTTAATTTAGTTGAAACGTCAATATAAAAGGTCTTCCTAGTCTCCACCCCCCCCGCAAAAAAGGCTAATTTTAAAGCCCATTGTAATTATATATTCTATCAAAAAGATTTATTCTAAAGTTAATTATAATTATCAAATTTTTGTGTCCACAAGACATGGATTTAAAGAATTAATTTATAATATGATGGCAGCAATGTGTATGTCACATACGTGCCATGTAAATAAAAAAAATTAAAGAAAAGGGAATTTATGATGTTCCATTTCGTCGAAATGTGGTTTGCTTTTTTTCTCTGGGAAGAACAGAACAAAGCATTTCGGAAAGTAATAATTCACTTCTGGACATTTCCAGGAAAATCTTACTTTAACATAATGAAATAAGTGTTTTATTTACTTATTAAAAGATTATTTTACCATTACAGAGCTTTTAACTGCAAAACGTACTTGAAGCGATTTCTAATTTCCATAAGAGTAACTTCGTGAAGACTGTTAAGCTTTCCTATTCTTATTTAGCTCTTAGTGGCAAGAAGAAGATCTATGCTACATAATTAAATCATTATATTAAATAAAATAAAAAAATCGGGGAGAAGATTCTCTTTTATAATACACCAATTCAGAGCAATTATGAGGTTAATTGTATTTGACGTGGTTTAGTTGTAAATAGAAATAACACATACCACAGGGCCGCCCAGGCGGTGTAGTGGCTAGTGTGCCCTACTACCATCCTTTGGTCCCGGGTTCGATTCCCGTCTTTGGGTAAGATGTAAAATTGTCCGTCCTCGTGATGTAAATTGTACTTTGCAATAAATATGAACTTGTACTTCTGAAAACCGGGGATGACAGCCATAAAAGAGCTATAGATCTCGAAAAACTGTGTCTTTCAAATTCTCACAGGAGGATTAAAAAAAGATAAGGAATTGCGCGTGTCTGAATAAAACATTCTACAATTTTCAGAAGGCTAAATTAGAATGAAGTTTTAATCTCTTATTTTAATTTCCGTTGTGAGTTATTTTTGAGGTCGAAAACTTGTTTAAAAAATCAAGACATTTTAACTCAGTTTGAAATGGGATTTTCAGTTTTTTTGTTGTTGTCTTTTATTTACGAGTTGTGAATAAATATGAAATTGCCGATTTATTTCCGTGTTTTATCTATATGAGGCGTGTTTTTTTAAGTAAGGGCCGTTTGAAAATAAAAACCAAACGAAAGAAAACTTTCAAAAAGCAAATTTGTTTTCAGACTCTACATACGTTTCTCTATTTTTAAGCATAACTGCCGAGTTTTTTAAACACTTATGCCTTACAACTAGATTTTTAATACTCTCATCGCGCCTGCTCCGATAACCAAGAGGTCACGGCCGTTTGCAGGTCTTCATTATCGTTATAGTGGTTGCCGCTGAGACGATGTTTGAGATCACGGTTGCCAGATTTGGCAAATATTAGCCAATTTGGCTATTTTTGATCATGCTTGCCTTGAAAATTCATAAAGAAAATAGCCAACCTGATTTTGGCTAATTCTTGGCTATTTTTACCGTGGTTGCTGGAAATTGGTCCAATATTAACTAATTTGTGTTTTTTTTTTTTTTTTTTTAAGGATATTTAACTCGATAAGTTTTTTGAAGAAATTGTCTAACTTTTTCAGCCTTAGCTTAGCAGGAAAGAAATTTTTGAAAAGGATGGTGATAGCTTTGGTGATAGTATTATAGCGGGATGCAAGGAAGCGATGAACGCAAATAGACTGGGAGCCATACGCGTTCGAATTCTTTGTTTTTAAAGAAGGGGAGTAGCCTAACCGCAAAGCGTTTATATACATAATCGTTCGACCGGCACTGCAGTACTTTGCAGCCAGGATTTTATTTCGTGGGGGGATGAGTAGAAAATTTCAAGCTAAGTAAGAGTATTCAACAACAATAAGTTAATTTAGTTCACCAATAGAGAGGGGTCAAATTTTGGGGAAAGGGGGCCAGTGGCGTAGCCAGGATTTCTTTTAGGGGAAGAGGGTCCAAAATTTTCTCATCTATATGTCAATTACAGTAAAATAAGTGAAAAAATGCCCTTATCCGTGTCTGTTTCAAGCAAGGCCGTATCCAGGGGGTCTGCTCCCCCCCCCCGCCGAAATTTAAAATTTTGTTAACAAAACAATACTAATGAAGCCATTTCGTGAAAAAATTAGCCTTTTTCCCCTCTTGCCCGCCCCCCCGAATTTTCTTTCAGAGCAGGGCCTCCAGCTTGTACGGCCCTGCTCTCCAGGGGTCGACTCAGGAATTTTTTCTAGCTTAGGTCCAGGTCCCTTTTAGCGAAAATTGCGTATTTATGTGAATTTTCATACCAATTTTTAATGAAAGCTAAATTTTTTTGTTAAAATGATTTATACGATACATTAAAATGTATGGTAAAATACCAATGAAGGGTCGTTTTAATCGATTATATTTTACTGAAGGGGCCGTTTTAATTGATTGCAATTTTGTAAAGGGAAATGCAAAACGGACTCAATTTTCATCTGCATCGACTCCATCCTGTTCTCTCTAGTTTCGGATGGGAGCAGGGCCCGATTTTGACAAACCGAGACCTGGGGCAGAAGTCTGAATAGGGTGTTGTTACATGTTGTTACTGTGTCTGACAACTACTTCATGTATTTTTTATGTGTTCGCATATGAATCTTTGTCTTGATTAAATGTATCCAGCATGAAGTATACTAATATTAGGTAAACGAGAATACTTATAAACATTATCCCCTAAAAACATATGGAACATCATCATTTATTAAAAATGAAGACTTAAAAAATACAACTAAAAGTCTGACTTTTTCATTATATTAATAATCATAATCAGCAAATTTCTATTTATTGGCGCCCCATTCTAGCTGGGTAGCCACTTAAAAAAAGCTTTAGTAGGCCGCGTAATCACTTAAAATCTAGCAACCATCCTAGTCACCACTTCTTTTTACAGAAATCCTTAATCTGCTGCGATATTTTTTCCATGGAGAGGGGAAATTTAAAAAAAAAAAAGATTTTTGTATTTTGTAAATTCATAACTGAAAAAATTCAGGCATTTACTACACTGGAAAAAAAAAACAAAAACCTTAAACTAAATTCACATACTGTAATAACTTAGGAGCAACTCAAAATCAGGGACCTTGGGCATATGCCCTTCTTGCCCCTGCGATAACCAGGGCCTGGGTGGGAGCTGACCCCCCGGAGCCGCCCTTGGCTACACCACTGGGAAAGGCTGTACATCGCCACCTACAAAATAAAATTTTGTCTATGTTACTCCTATAAACAGAATTCCTCGGTCCATTATTGATGGGGGTTTATGACCCCCCACGCCACTGCGTGTGTGTGATAAGGGAGTGAAGAATATACATTCTGTATGGCAAAAATTTACTCGTGATCCCCCCTTGGCACGCCACTGAGTATGAGGGATTGTTCAATAAATTAATAGGTACCTATTTTGTTAATTCACCTTGTTACGGATTTTATTTTACTTTGAGTGCTGAGCAGAAAATAGAAGTTTCTCTTTGAATTTGTAAACATATGTTTTTAAAAGTTTTTGTGAGAATCTGCCCCCCCCCCTCATGTAAGAAAACGTGTCCATACTCTATTCCAATTTCAAATTCTGCAAAGCTTAATTAAAAATCCGAAAGATGGCGTTGCAATCGCCTGTTTGCCTATTTTTGGCTAATTTTCAGAAGCCCTTTGGCTATTTTTATAAATTTCGATCTGGCAACCCTGTTTGAAATAGCGAAAAAGGGGGGGGGGATACCGCACGCCTTCTAGTTTTGAATCGTTCTTCATAGAGTCGATCTTCATAGAGGTCATCTTTCGAAGAGTTTTGGGTGGAGGAGTAGCTTTCGCGGGTGATTCGATAATCTTGAACATTTTAAAGACACAAAACAGAGCGTACAGGTTACCCACACAGCTGCAACTGAGCGCAGTTTTTCCCAAGGAATGCTGGGGCACGACACCAGCACTCGTTGCAGCGAGCGCCCCACCTATTAGTGAATACAACAAAACGGCCTTTACTTGAAACATTTACATTTCAGTAGTAAATATTTCTCACGGAGAGGTGAAAATTGATAATTCCAGTTAAAAAAGATTGCAGTTTTTTTTTGTATAAATATATAGATTTTCTTTTTTTTAATAATTTGTGGCTTTTTGAAACTACTCTTTATAGCTATTAAACCACCAGCTAGCTTAAAAGAAAAAAGGGATGCTACTTTCAACTTGTCAAGCTGTAGTAATTTTGAAAAAAAAAAATAATAATAAACAAAAACTTGCTTCAGACGTCTGTAGTTTTTCTACATATATTACTTACGCAAACAATTATTTGAAACATATTCTCATAAAAAAAATACAAAGAGAGCTTCGTTACTAACCCACTTATTAACTCACATTTATCTCTCCAATTCAATTGAAAAAAATGATAAAAAATAAAAACTTGCTTCAGGCGTCTGTAGTTTTTCTGCATATATTAGTTACGCAAACAATTATTTGAAACATATTCTCATGAAAAAATAGAAAGAGAGCTTCTTTAATGAACACACTTATTAACTCATTTATCTCGCCAATTCAATTCTTTCTTATAAAACACTTTCTTACACAAAAAAATCAAAATTATTTAGGACTAAAAAAATCTCGAAACTAAAGTTTCTTTAAAACGAGTTAGAGCATTCCAGGGTAAGCCTCTTTAGTAAAGTGAAAATTAACCGCGACATTGACGAGCAGTAAATTCAAGCAAACCCGTTGTTTTCCATCTTAATCAATGTTTCCTTTGAAATACAGTTTTTAAATAGATTTCTTCTTCTAAATTCCGGAATCTAATAGATTCCTCTATCTAATTAGACATTTTGAGATCATTTGTGAAGGTGCTAAATATATTCTTTTACCATAAAGTAATGGCGTAAATATACCCCTGTCTTTAAGTTTGAATATGTAGTATACAGGGTGAGTACAAATGATGGACCGGATTTTAAAAAATCATATATTCAAAACTACTGCACATATTACTTTACAATAACTGATACATGAATGTAAAGAGATATAAACAAAGTTTATTTTTCAGTTGCAAATGTTCGATATGTGACCTTCTTGTTACACGGTATAGAAGAGAGGGGGTGGTGGCCCAGTGGAGAATTTAATAACGTGCCTTTAAAATTCTAGGATATTTATTATCTTCCAAGTACATGACACATATACATATTTACATAAAGTAACTGATCCAATATTAGGCCTTAGCCTTAGGCCTGGAGAGCAGGGCCGTTTAACATTTGTAAGTCTCGCGGCCTCCGTCCGTCCAGTCCTGATGAGCCTCCCACGCTAAGTGGGTAGTGACAATTACAAATTAATCGCCGCTTTAGGCGGCGCCCTCTACAGGAGGGGAAGATCTGTTACATTCCCCACCTGAACTGGTAAGAGTTCACTTACCAAGATTCAAACAACAATTCAAAATCAAACATTATGTCATCTAATTTAGGAAATAAAATAATAATAAGTACACTATATTACTAGATTAACTACATGAAATAAGTCAAGGATATATTCTAAAAATTCTGATAATCACTTCAACTAAATTTCTTGTGGATTCATCTCCAAACTATGCACTAACTGGACTGAGCGTTTTAAGTCCCCTATAGGGGTCATGAGAAGAAGAGAGCGAACATTTCCATCTCTACCTGGAAAAAGCTCAATGACTCTTCCCATTATTCACACGTTACGGGGGTAGCGCTCATCGTTAAGCAAAACACCATCGTTTACCTTGAATGAAGAAGTCTTACCTGGTTGAGGAAATATATAAGCAGATCTTAAGTATCTATATAAATAAAACAAGATGTAAACTGTCCGTTTGTCTGTCTGTCTGTGCCTCGCGTAGCTCCGAAACGGGTGATCGTAGACCTACCAAATTTTGTACGGAAATTCTCCAAGACGGGTCTCGACACACCTGGAAGCGATTTTTTCGAAATTCGAATTATTTTAGGAGATATCGATAAAAAACGTGTCGCAAAATGATCATTTTTGTTCTCGCCATTTCGCAATTGTAACCCTGCAGTGGGAAGAGGAAGAGTTTAGCTATCTTGGTTGCCATGTTTGGCGAGTTTATTAAATTATTCAGACTCTTGAAGTAAAAATAAAAGAATAACGATTTTTTTTTACATTATTTGTAAGGTTATTTTTTAATTAAAACATCGTGTGCATGTGACATCAGAGCAGGAATGAAATGTTTTATACTCAAAAGAAAAATAGGATTTGGAAATTTTCCGAGACTAAAACGTGCAACTTTTTAATTTCGCAACAAATAAAATGGTTGATATACGATTTGAGATGTGATTCTAGCGCCAAGCGCTATTTATCGTCTGCTTCTGCTACTTGAATTATGAATACACCTGAATGAGTTTTTAAACTTTATTTCAGTTCGAATTGTGCATTTTTCTGCACAGCTTTTCCCATCTATTTCTAATGTATTACATCCTGAAAAAGGATAGAAATATCAATTTTAGTTGTCTTTAATCACACTCATGAATAATGATATACTTTCCAACTTAATGGAATAAGGAAAGAAAATAGGAAAGACCCATGGATTATAATACATTTTTAATACATAGCGCTTTAGTGCGTATTTAAAATCTGAAAATGTTTCAGATTTTCTTAGCTTTTTTTTCCTTTCCATTTTTGATAAAGGCCAATACATCCTGAAACTCTTGAGAATTAATATAGGAAGAAAATAATTTGTTCCTTTTTGCAGGTTTTTATCATTTAACCATCTTATTTTTGTAATCAGGGGCGGCCCGACACAGTAAGCAACGCATCTGGGCGCCGGCTTCGAAGGGGCGTCATTTCGAACTCAAAAACTAAGTAGCATAAAATGGGGCGTCTTTTTTACATTAGCAGGGACGACACTTACCGTAGGTCCGCCCCTGTTTGTAACCATCTTAATTTTAAATTCCATTCAGAATCGGAGAGATTTGAGTGCCAAGGAAGCCGGTGAAGAACAGGAGTCTCTCCGAACAAGATTTATTAGGATGGCGAACCAACTGGTCGCCGGAGGCGGCTAGTAGTAAATATTCTTTCCTCCACCGATTCCAAAAATGATTTAGAAGGGTTTGCTGAAACTTATATCGTCTTACCAAAGAATTTCTATTTACTAGGGATCGACCGATTCCAGATTACAACCGATACCCGATAATTTTTTACAAGGGACTGTATACATACTATAATAATACAAAATTTAACATATCACAGCTACCAAAGATTTTCCACCACTAATTTTTACATAGCAATTTATGCTTAAACTAAGGCTAAATTTCTAGTGCAAGTTGTTTAAATTTGTGGTGGAAAACTCCCGAAAGTTTCGGGAAAGTTGGCAGTTACATAGACCACGTGTCCCATCACTTGCATTCGGAGGAATTTTCCTCTGTGTCTACGTTTTTCGGAATGTAAGTGACAGGAAATTAGATCCCTGTAAAATTCAATTTTCTATGTTGATATGTATACAGCCCTTTGTAAAAAAGTATCCGGTATCGGTTAAAATACCCGGTCGATCCCTAGTAGGAATGGACGCCAGACGTGCGAGACGAGAATCGGGGCTGTCTCGTCTCTTCTCGCAGTGGTAAACCTCTTTCTCGTCTCGCGTCTCGTCTCGTCTCGCAAACACTGTGTCTCGTCTCGCGTCTCGCAAAGAAATTTCTGTCTCGTCTCGCGCGAGACGTCTCGCGAGTCTCGAAAAATTAAGCACTGCGATTTCGTTACCATTTTATACTAACATATTATTGGGATTTTATTGAAAATGAATATTAATAATAACAATTACTTACATATAGCCACATTAGTAGATATATTAATAACTATATCAGCATATATCGGCATTTGAAGTAAAAGAAATTGAGATTTAATCCGTATATATAATGTCACACCGAAAATATAGTATTTATTTTTATTTACCAGCTGCGTGCCCGTTCTTCGCACTGTAGTAAACGAAAATTTTCCTAACATGAGAAATTTCAATTAATTCCAGTGATGTGGAATCTAAAATAAAAGCAAAATTATTTGACTCTTGATGTAAAGTTTGCGTCATGAGTATTAACCTGGCATCATTGCAATATAATGACTCAAAAAACTACGTCAGTGTCATTCGCGATCAGAAAAGTGAAAAGCTTAGCGGTTTGCAGAGAACTCGCGACTTTCAAAATGTGTTATTTCTACATCATACTGTAGTTCTACATCATACTGTTCAAGTTGTAGCATTAAATACCTCAAACACTACATGAAATGGACAACCGTTTGTTTTAAAATAGCTGCGCACCCGCTCTTCATACGAGAAGTAGCGAATATTTTACTAAAATCATATCTGCATGAGACAAAACAGATTTTTTTTTTTTAAGTAATCTCCTATGTTGAAATTACTGCGGGATATATTAACACAAATACAAATTAGAATTACTTATCGTTCGACTGGTTGTAAGATAACCCTTGAAAAATTATAAACAGAACACTTTTAGTCTTTATTAAATCTCTACTATTTACTTTAACGTCAATTTCACGTCTCTAAAATATGTGTAATTTTTATATTAATTAAAACAATATTATACTAACGATAATTATAATTATTTGCCTAATATTTCCAATAACATTACCGTGTGTGCATTTTTAGATTTCATTATAGTATCTCAGTTGGTTAATAGACGTCTTATTTTTTTGTTTATATTTTAAATTACTGAACAGTTAATTTGTTGACGACTATCCGTTTGTACTTTTCCACAATAATTTTTAGCGATAGTACTACAGTCGTTATGGTCAGAAGGTCGTTATGGTTACAGAAAAATTAAACCATAATCCCCCTAATGTATATCCAGTGTGGATTTTTTTTTTTAAATGAAAAGACATCTAACAGGCGAAGATAATTTTAGAATAGGAACCCAACTGCAAGATAAAATGGTGGGGAGGAAAAAAATTCATAAAAGTTTTGCAAGCCGAAGGAAGGGAAAACATGATAATATAAACAAAATGAGAAATAGTTTTTAAAAAAATTGCTTGCATTTCTTTCCGTCCGATATTAATATATAAGAATAAAAAATGTCATTTTAATCTCTTTAAAATAGGCCAACTTTAGGGATTTAACCGCCCCTAGAAAGTTGTTACCAGGGTGGGCGCGCCCCCCCCTTCGCACGCCGCAACGTGCGGGAAAGTTTGAGGATAATGTCGGTACAAGGATATTTCAACCAAGGATATTCAACCATGTTTCAACCTACTCAGACTAAGCATCAATGCGAATGAAAGTTGCTCTACTTCTAATCTCTCTCTGATATACCCGAAACCCGATTATCACAGGGGCAAGGGGGCGGTAGTCCGGTGCCCTTGAAGAAAAAGGGGGCCCATATATATCCCGATTATCTAAATTATAAATTCATATGTACTGAAATAGTAATTGTGGGGAAAAAACTGAATTTCCTCTATGATATAGGTATTACCTAATTGTCTATCACTAGATCAAGTTAGAGATATTTTTTTGGGGTGATAAATACGATTTGATTAAAGTGCAAAAACTACAGTTAACTGAAATGCAATTTTCGAGTACAACAGCGGTCAAAACTGGGTTAAAATGCTTAAAAAAGGGGGGCTCAGTAAAGAGGCTTAATGCGTAAAAAAGGGGATAGTAAGGGGGGCCCCAAACTTAATGCCCCGGGCCCAGTCTAAAAGTGGTCAGATTTGAACATACCGTACCGCCTTTCTTATTTACTCATTATTTTTCTTTCAACTCTTCTCTGTTTTCTTTTTTTTTCCCGCCTCTTTCTTTATCCTCTCCTTTGTGTGTTTTGTATATCTCTCGTCTGTTCTAATTTTAAATGTTACGTGTTTGTGCGTATTGTAGAGTGCTGATAGTATACCAGGACTGAAAACGAAGGAGACGCAAGTTAAACGGTAGAGGCTTCAGGCAAATTGTCGCTTTTCAGATCGTATTTATGCGAGACGAGAAAAAATGCGAGAAATCTCGCGCAAGACAAGACTCTGTCTCGTCTCGCGTCTCGTCCCGCAAAATATTTTCTTTCTCGTCTCGCGTCTCGTCTCGCAAAAAAAAATGCTTGTCTCGTCTCGCGTCTCGTCTCGCGAGACAATGCGAGAATTCTCGCGTCTCGCGTCCATCCCTAATCCCTAGAAATTATTATTTTTGCTACAAGCATGTCTAATAGAGATTTCAATGTTAAGGTATAGAAAACTGGAAATACAGCAATATTGCACCTTAGTGTTTCAAAAATGAAAGCTTTTCCATAATACGTGTTCCAAATAGTTTTGAAAATTAGAACATATTTCCCAGATTATCCTTGAAATGAGTGTGCAGAAAAAGTGTTTGTAGTATTTAGAATTAATAAAAGATTTAGTGAATGCTCAACATGCATTTCTCTTATATCTCTGGTATAAAAGTGTCTTAGTGGTATAACAAGTATTATCGAGAATATTAAAAAATGTTTGGAACTGTAGATGTAAACTTAAATTGCATTCTTTGTAGCATTTCGAATCAATATAAGTTTTAATGAATAATTAATATGTTTTTCATTTTATATATCTGGGAATGAGTTGCCAGAATCTGTAAATCTACTGCTGTATTCTTTGAGGGTATAGATTGTGAGAACTTATATTTAATATGTTTGGCATTCGTAGTTTTATTTTTCAGTGTTCATCGACACACTGAAAAATATATAATAATTTGACAGCTTCTAAAACTTTTTCAAAAAAAAAACCTGTCATTGTTTTAATCTATTATTATCATGTTCTGTTTAAACTTAAGCAACCACTAATATAGTTCACTTTTCTTAAGTTTAAGAGAAAAGTTTTCCACCTACGAAGTGTTGGAAAGTGAAGAATCAAAAAGATCATGAAAGGACGGCTTCTTTATTGGAAGCCTCTATCATCGCAACGGAATGACACAACTTAGTATACGTCACTACGGGCATTTAGTTCATCCTATTAAGTATTTGCATGTTCTTGTGAAATTACCGTGAGTGCATTGGTTTTGACAACACTTCCTAGATATAGAAAGCCTTACAACTCCTACATCATCAAGGTTTGGCATCATCATTCGGCCTACTTGTAGAAGTTTTTTTTACACAAAATAAAACTATTAAAAATTTCTTTTGAATTTACTCATTAATATCAATATTTTAATAACTTGAGATTAAAAAATACAATTTTAAGGCAAATGGCAGTTTTTAACTCTGACTAATTAGATAATATGACAAGGATATAGATCAGAACGAGTAATTTCGCACGAGAAAGTTATTTTAATTCTAATGTCTAATTTAAAATATTTATTCATATTTGTAGCATTCACCAATTATTTTAGACAGTTTTAGTTTGTGAAATGAAAACTGTGTTAACGGTCCTTTCGTAGGCTTAATGATGTCGTCAAAGCTGGAGTTGTTAGGCTTCCTATATGTAGGAGGTGTTGAATAGCATCGAAATCGTTCGTCAATCCACAAATACAACAATGCCATTATGTTTGCCCTTACTTTTCATGTTGCTATGCTTCTCATTCATGTGAAGCATGAAAAAGAAATTAATTAATTATCGTTAAGTTATGCAAGCCTGTTCGTTTTTTTTTTCTGCGTGTGTGTGTGTAAGCGGGGTCACACAATATTAATAGCATTCTTGAGTGAATGTATAATACATTATTAATTGCATTAATTGTTTTTGGAATTAGAAAAGAAAACGGGGCATGTATTTGGTTTAATTGTGGAAAGCAGTACCTCGCATAAGAGTCTTTCCCATTGTACTCAGTCGTGTTTTTTAACACACTTTCCGTAAGCTTATATGGAATTTTTAAATATTGTTCTCTGAATTCCATCTTGAATGTTCTTGACTAGTAGTAGAGTTGCCAACTGCTCCGGAATACAATTAACCACTTTTTTTAAACAGTAAATTTTGGCTTACGTTATGTCGAAATTTCGGAGCTGAAGGTGTGGGCTGTTTATCACATAAAGTATTTTAAAAATTACTGTGTGCGGAAAGTGGTTAATTTCATTCCGGATATCGACATCTCTATTAGTAGAGGTAAAATGCTTAGGGATCGACCGATACCCGATATATTTTTACAAAGTGCTGTATACATATCAACATAGAAAATTGAATTTTACATGGAACCTAATTTCCTGTCACTTACATTCGGAAAAATGTAGACACAGAGAAAAATTTCTCCAAATGCAAGTGATGGGAAACGTCGTCTACATAACACAACTGTCACCTTTCTCGAAAATTTCGGGAGTTTTCCACCACAATTTTAAACAACTTGCACTGGAAATTTGGCCTTATTTTAAGCATAAGTCGCTATGTAAGCATTAGTGGTGGAAAATCTTTGGTAGCTGTGATATGTTAAATTTTGTATTATAATATGTGTACAGTCCCTTGTAAAAAAGTATCGGGTATCGGTTGAAATCTGGTATCCGTCGATCCCTACAATTTACAGTTAATTCGTCGGTGTTTTGTTTAGAAGCGGGTAAAGACATTAACCGTTTGCCAACTAGACAATGAGAAGGAGTGAGTGGAGAAGGTTCCGAGGGTTCATTGTACAGATACGTTATCGGTCTCCTGTTAATTATGGTTTCAATTTCTGTTAATATGGTTTCCAATTCTTTAAATGAGAGGTAAGATTTACCAATAATTTTTTAGGCATGTTTTGACTGAGGGGAAGATCTGTTACACACGGCATATGTCCAATCCGTAATCTAGTTCGTTTCATACATTTAGTAGCATCTCTATATCAGTCGTTTGTAATGCTGCACAAATGGGTTCTTTAAGTTCTGGCAGTGTTTTCGACATAGATGGTGCATAAACAATGTCTTTGACGCAACCCCACAAAAGAAATCACAGGGTTAGGTCTGGGATCATGGTGGCCATCTGATTAATGGTACACTCTAGAAAAATTGTGCACGTGCACCCTCTAACCGCACAATCAATGTGCGACCCGTGAGCGCACATACTATTTGCACGATCATTGCTCAATAGTTTGACGAACATTGACGTCATGACTAAAGTCTTGACGTCAGAGATACACCGAATTTCTGTTTAAAAAAAAATTAATTATGAATAGATGGATATAGCTTAAATTAAAAATAAGTTTCTTAATCATACATAAATTTAATTTAGTTAAGAACTTCTTGGGGCTATTCGTTAAAAAGCAAATTCATATAATTTCTATTGGCAGCTATGCTGCGGAGCTGTAACATGTGTAGCGCCAAATTTCTTTACTTCCTTACCGAACAACGAGGCACTTCAAAACGTGTGTTACCGGGTTTTGTATTTCAGCTATCAAATTAAAGGTAAATATTTGATTTATCCTTATTATTATTATTACTAGCTGAAGTACCCGTCATTGACGGGTGAGTGAAATTTCCAAAAAGCAAGAACTTTCGTCAGCATTGTAGGAGTACACAGAATGGATGTAGTATGTTGCCAAAGTAAAGAAAGCGAAGTTATAATTTTTATGTATTGTTAAAATATTACAGGTTAGACAGTAACGAAGTAATATCCCTTCATTCGCTTTAGTCGTAATTATGTGATGCGTGAACGAATATTTACGCATATTGAAATAATTTTCGCAAAATCTCAAAATCTAATCAATATTTTTGAAAAATTGGAAGCCTAGAATTTAAGTTGAGTGACAACCTATCATGTCACCAAATTTCGTTTCATTCCCTGCAGTCTTTATTTCGTGATGCTTGAACAAAATTTCAGCATTTTAAAACGATTTACACAAAATCTCAAAATGTAATCAAAATATTTTTAAAATTCAACGCCTATAAATTAAGATTAGCAACTACCTATCATATCACCAAATTTCGTATCATTCGTATTACTCGTTATTACGTGATGCGTGAACAAAGATTCACTCAGCTTTAAACGATTTTCGCAAAATCTCGAAATCTGATCGATTTTTTCTTTAATTAGATGCTTATAGTTTAAGGTGAGTGACCACTTATAATTTCACTAAATATCATTTTTTCACCTTTGCAGTTATTACGTGATGTGCGAACATAAATTTACGCAGTTTGAAACGATTTTCGAAAAATCTCAAAATCTTTTTCGGATTGTTTAAAAATTCGACACCTATGTTTTAGGTTGAGTGACCACCTATCATGACACCCAATTTCATACCATTCGCTTGAGTCGTTTTTACGTGATGCTCGAACACAAATTTACGCAGTTTAAAGGGATTTTCGCAAAATCTCAAAATTCAATGAAGATTTTTTTTAAAAATTTGACGCCTATATTTTAAGTTGAGTGACCACCTAACATGACACTCAATTTCATACCATTCGCCTGAGTCGTTTTTACGTGATGCTTGAACAAAAAAAGCGTCACGGACAGAATGACAGAACGACAGACAGACAAACTTTTTTCTGAGGGTCGCACCGGATTCCCAGGTGCTTGAAACGGATAGAAATCGCAAAATTTTTGAATTCCCAGAAATGTACAGACAAAAGTCTAATTTTATTTATATAGATTGCAGTGAAAACTTAGAATGTTTTTTGCAGCATTTGTAACAAGAACATCGAATTATTTAATTTGATTTCTATTAAAAAGCATTTTCGCGATCATCCGTTTACATGTGGCTTAACATTCCCAATTAAATATTGTCAGGATGGGTGAAAAAGTGTATGTACAAATGTATTTAATCTGATGAAACATATTGAAAAATATCACTTATCAGCGATCGAAAAAGTAACTTTTGTTCCTAGTTTGTTGCCTGAAGTAGTTGAAAATGCTGAAGATGATAATGTGTATGATGCGTTTCAGCCAGTGGAGGTAGAGGGCACGTACTCACAACAAAATGAGCAGGATGTTGATTCAAAGGAAGCTCTTAGACATGAAATTTTATCCGTTGTTTCTGAATTGATAAGCAATAGCAGTCTTCCACATATCATTGTATCTCTTGTTGTAAATTCTTGTAACTCTGAAGCACAGCTAGTCGCTTCTTTTTGTGTGAAAAAATTAGAGCAGTACCACAAAAGCAGAGCTGCCAACTCTCCCGTTTTTTTCGGGAGATTTCCCACCACAATTTTTAAACAGTTTTATTTTGGATTAAGCTTTTGGCCTCATTTTAACCATAAGGTGCTAGCTAAAAGCTAGTGGCGGAAAATCTCCCGAAAAAAACGGGAGAGTTGGGAGTCCTGACAAAAGTGCACGTTCAGCTGTGCATCCCGAATGCACAACTGAGTACTCGGTTATGAGTAGCTTTACTGTACATTCGTTATGTAGATTAAGTGCACAATTAATTGTGCATCCTGAATGCACAAACTGAGTGCACAATTATGTGCAGCAGCTGAGAGTGCACACACAGTGTGCTGCCCCACATACATATCTGTACACTGTAAGTGCACAAACTTTTTAGTGAGTAAATCACCGTCCTCGTCACGCACCATCCACCGGTGTGGAAGCTCCTAGTTCAAATATTGGGTTGGAGGGAAAGTTCTGTCGTATTTTAAATAAAATATTTGAATTCATTTATAAAAATATGTATTTAATATTGATTAATTATATATGATCCGTTATTTGTTACAACCTGTTGCCATCTTTCAGGTAACCTGTGAATTCCTGTTTTGTAGAAGTTCTCATCCTTGGAGTTAAAATAGTCAGCAACTGCCTTAGAAACACTTTCAAAAGACTTGAATTTTTTTCCCGTTAGAAAATTTTGCAGAGATCTGAACAGGTAATAATCAGATATGGTGCAATGTCAGGTGAATACGGTGGGTGACTAAGGACTTCCCATCCTAACACATTCAGTTTTTGTTACGTCACCATTGCAGTATGCGGGCGAGCATTATCGTGGTGGAACACTATTCCTTTTCTGGACGCTAATACTGGCCTTTCTTCTTTGTTAGGTGCATTCAATTTATCCAGTTGATTGCAGTACAGATCCGAATTAATGGTTTTTCCCTGTTTCAGCAACTCGTAGTACACTGCACCTTTCCTGTCCCATCACAAACAAAGCAGTACTTTTCATTGATGGATACTTGGTTTTTTTAACTGTTGCTGATGATATTCCTATTTTGCAGTAAGATTTTTTTCTCTTAATATTCTCGTAAAGAATCCACTTTTCATCTCCAGTAACCAGCCTGTCCAAAAACGGTTCCAGATTGTGTCTAATCAGATGTGATGAACACATTCTTACAAGATCAGACACTGCACTTTATCTACTGACATTTTTTTCACTTTAAATATCACAAATAAATGATGAACGGTAAAAAAGGGCACCTTTTATATTATAGAGCAGCTAAAAAAACAAAAAGAAATTCGATAGACTCACTAGCCAGATGTTTTTTTTTTAGTTACAAAAAAAATCACCTGCCAATTTAAAATACGACAGAACTTTCCCTCCAACCCAATAATTACGCACCTGCAAAGACCAATGGGTTGGTGCTCCATCCTGCTGAAACACGAAATTGATACATTACCATTGATAGAGTGATATTACAAAATGTATGGGACGAACTAGATTAAAATTTTACGTATGCCGTGTAACAAGAGAGATACACATCAAACATTTGTAACTGAAAAAAAAACTGTGTTCATTTCTCATTGTATTCATGTATCACTTATTGTAATATGTGCAGTAGTTTCGAAAATGTGATTTTTTTAAATCGTGGTCATCATGTGTACTCACCTGTATAATGTTTATATTTTGTAAAACATAAATGCTGAAAAACGGATTGTTTATAGTTGAATAGGCTCGATTCACTGAAAAAATACCTATCAATCGTTTGAATACGCAAAATTTACGCTACAAAGCTATATCAGCTTGAATGAAAAAAAGAAAAAACTGCAAAATTTAATTTGTAGAAAGTTTCAGTTTATTTCTGAACTCAACTGTGGCGAGAGAGAGGTTCAGATTATGTGAGACAAGTGTACATATTACTAAACTGTACGCACAGTTATGGGCATACTTTTTTAGATAATGATTAGAAATTTTTAATTGAATTTCTATTATTACGATGTATTTAGAATTCCCTAGCATCACACTGGCGGCTCTAACTTTCGTTGGATATCTGAAATCATCATATTGTCCCCCTTCCACCTTATATATATATATATATATATATATATATATATAAGTAAATAAATTAAATTAAATTCTCCTTAATTTTCAGTGAATAGTGTACAAATTATAATTTCTTCAGGGAAAATGCTTTTTAAAGAAAATGAAGATTATAGTTTCTTAGGATGTGAAATGATTTTAAAAGTAGATTTACATTCCCTAAATTATTATAAATAACATTTTATCAAGCAAGTTTCTGTATTATGCCGATCAGATTGTATGGTGGATAAAGCAGCGTACTACGGTTTCAGGTTAACTCCCGGTTATCGGGGTTCGATCCCCAACTGGACGTGGCTGTCATTGTGTCCGTCCCTTCATAGAGGGCAACGTTGGTCCACTTACTAGGTGCCCCCATAACGAAGTGACCAACAACTTCGGCCTTCGGCCAACAACTAACGTCCAATGCTTCCAAGGCATCTATGCCCGCGATTAAAAAAAAAAAAGTTTCTGTATTATTCATCAAAAAGTTATTGCAACCAACACTTTAAACAATTTATTTATTTTTTAATACAATTATTGTTTATACGTACCGTGGGTTACTAATTGCCAACAATCAAGAATTTCAGGCTTTCGGGTCGATCAGAATTAAAGTAAAACTGCTGGTGCATATAATTGTAAAGCCTGTTGTTAAACAACGCGGACTCTTATCGCTTCCAACTTTAAACAATGTTTATTTTTTAGTTGTCGAAATACATATTCAAACACGCAAATCAATTTTCTTTAATTTATTAAAAATCATTTTTTAAATGAATTTTAAATGAATCGAGAGAAAATCTCGATTGAAATTAGAGAATGTAGTTTATTTACTAATCAATAATTAGTTGAGAAAATACCACTACGTGAGTAATACGCTGAATAAATGAGTGAAACAAAGATTTCAGCTTGCTTTTTTATTACTCCTTCTAAACTTCCTTTTAAATATTTTTGAAAATGATAAATTATATATTCCGTTAAAAATTGAAAATTGAGTAATTCCAAGATTATAGGTAAAGAAATCTGTCCAAATATCATACATGCTGCATCTAGAAATGCTCACGGATAATTAACCGAGTAATTAATCTCTTTATTTTCGGATAACTTCTTCGTATCTCTAACCTGTTAGGAAGAGTTTTTGCTGTCATCTATCTTTACAGAAACGATTGTTTGGTCATATATCATACATTTTAAGGCATTTTTTAGCGTTTCTCTTTTTTACGGCTGATTTCATTTAATCAAAATACTTATTTACAGTTGAAACTTTAAACCTGTAAACTAAGCATCTTCTGATCCTGTGATTTTACCTGCTACTCCTATAGTTACTGCAGCTCATAATCTGACTTAACGTTTTATCCGCAGATTGAGTGGCATTTGGTAAACGATAAATAAATACTTTTCTCTCCCTTTTACATAGGTGCCAATTATTATGGAATATAGCTAACCACATTTCATGAACCGTAAAGTCTTTGAATATTTTTCGAAAATAATAACTTGCTCGCACGTTTAACTCAAAGACTTTCCTGTACTTTAAACGAACTTTAAAAGAAAATTACCATTCACAAAAAGTGGTTAATTATATTCCGTAATACTTGGCATCTGTGCGTTTATTTTAATTCAAATTTTATTCTTTTGTTTTTACCACTAAAAACAGACTTAACGAACGGAAAAAGCTTTTCTTTAATGCATTTCTAAAAATTTTAGCTTGTTTTAATAAATTGTCAGTACATAATTACGCAGTTCAACTATGATATAATTTTCTTTACAATTTAAGAGGAATAAGTTTTGCACGCTGTTGAGACCCTTGTATCGTAATTCCACCCAAACGTTTTTACATAGAGCATTATGATATCGCTGTTCATATAAACTCTTTCCAGAATTTGAAGCATTCCTTTGAGATTAAACCTCTGAACTCTCAAAAATTAATTTAAAGTACACAAATTAATTAGCTCCTGTAACACACTTATCATTATCAGTAATGCTACCACCCAAAACTGCAAAACTTTCTTTACTATCTGAGAACAAATTGCGATGGAGGACACATAGATCCAACAAATGGCTTTTAATTAAGAACGCCATTTCGATGCTTTGTTTAGACACGTTCCCTCACTGACAAATTCTGAGACTTAAAAACTAATCCTGATTTCAAAAATTAATTTACATTTATATTTTAATACTTTAGAAACAAAAATACTGTAAAATAAAATTAGGCCCATCTTTCGAATAGCAATGGAACATTCAACTCAAGCACTCGAATCATTAAGCAGATGACTGCTCGCCTCATCTGAAAAATATCCATTTAATATTTCAAACCTTCTCTCCCATTCTTATTTGGAAAGAATTTCATTACTTCTACTCGCTTTCCTTAATGCTCTTCTTTCTCAAATCAGAGCTTCTTATGGCTATTACTTCCTAAAATAAAAGTTTCGTTGTTTAAAATTACAATCTGGAAAATTCTTTTCTATGGCATTTCTAAATTAAGTTTTCTTTTCATTTTTATGCATTTCTTTTGGACTTTGTCCGATGCTTTCATTAAATACAAATTTGTTCTTATTTCTTGACTTTACTGCTTTGTGCTGTGAATATTTCTTGTTCGAATATAAGGAAATAAAAACCTAACATTCTCATCCAAATATCTCAGTTATTTTCAACTGTCAGGAATTTTTCTTTTATTAATACTGTGCTGTTTTTAATGTATTTGTTTGTTTATTTGTTTTGCAATATATTCAATAAAGCCAGTTATGACATTGTAAAGTCAATAATATTGTTAAGCATTTCTTGTTATCCAAAGATTAGAAATTATTATTTCACAGCATACATAAAGTTTTATTAAGCAAAGCTGCAATGTATGCATCTGGAATTATAGATAACAATGGATTCAAAATTTTTGATCGTCTGGTAGCTGTTATGAATTTTTTACTTTCCGAACATGTACCATGTAGGAAAGTATTGTAATTATGAAAAAATTCGACTGCGAGATTTTGGTGTATTTACACGTTTTGAGGTCTTCTAAATTCTTTTATGCTGTTTTTACGAGATATATGTGTGTGTATGTGTGTGTGTGTGTGTGTTTGTGTGTATGTGAGTGAACACGATAGCTACTAAACGGGGCATTCGATTGTGCTCAAATTGGATATATATGTTATAAACCACCGTCGCAAGACCGGTATTGATTTTGGTGTGTATAGGACTTATAGTTTTTCTACAGGGTTACGACAAAGATTTCTTTTACATTATGGCATACGGGGAGAAATTCTTGAAAGTGCGCAAGCGTTTAAACGCTGTATTCGATTGAGATTCAATTTGGTACATATGTTCGAATTATTCACCGAATAAAATTTATTTAAATGCTTGGTAATGATCTTAATCGTAAGTTTTCGGAAAGTCGAGTCACTCCAGATATGTTTTTTTTAATTCGAGAAAATACTTCACCAACCATACTGATGAATCTTCAACGTCAAGAGAGCAGATTTTTATACCACGGGGATATCAATCTTCTTTTTTTTTTAAATTTCACCTTACTGTATTTTGTAGGTTGCGATTGCCTCAAATTTCTCAAAAAAGTCGATGTTACCTTGAGCATGGCATTGATTCATAATTTTTCTTTTTCTCAGCTAAAATGTTTCTGCGCTTGTGGCGCTGAACGTCCTTCGTGCTTTGTAGTAATTCATTTTCAGAGTTGAATCAAAAGGAAAGATTTTAAAATATTTTTTGGATAACCTTGAGCCGTATCCAAAGTATGTAATAACAAAAATTTAAGCGATTCTCTGGAAATTTTAACGAGTCGTAGGCTACCAAATTTCATTTAAAATGCAGAAATTATACATATATATATATATATTCTCAGGATCTCCAATTTGAAGTTCTTCCGCAGAGTCACTCACAGAAAGGAGAAACCAGTTTTACAGAGGCGAGAGTTAACGGAATTTCTAGAGTGACGTGGTATTTGCTGTCCATATTTTCAATATTTCGGTTAAATACGAAATAAAAATTTAAATCATTTTAAAATGGGATGTGAGATGTTTAGAAATACTAGATTCACTTATTAAAGGCACAACCACACATATTTTTTACCTCCATAAAAAGTAAATAAAAACTCAGAAGGTTCAGCAGCAGTCAAACTGGTGGTTCACTTACCCGTCTCCGTTCTCAGAATAAACCAAGACGATCTCCGAAGATGAACAGTTTGAGTGAAATTTGTATGAATAAATCAATAATTCATTTCACGTGAAAGAGCGCTTAGCTGTAACGATGTTTGATTCTATCGTCCATGTGTGACAGTATTTTCTTAATACATGGGCAGTGAATAAAATAAATAAACCTTAGTTTGCACTTCCTCTGCTGGAAGGGATCTGTGTTCGTCGTTTTATTTACCGGCATGCAACTCGGAGTCCCTTTTTCCTGCCCTGCCTTCATCTGTTCTTATTTATCAGAAAGAAGTCTTTCTGTGCAAATCAGTTCGGTTGCAGCTGTTAGGAACAGCAATGAGTATCTTGTAAGAGCTCCATTTGAAGCTTCGTTATAAGTGATCTGCAAGAAGGTGCTTACCTGGAAAGAAAAAGTGCAGTCACTAGATGGTGTTTCCTTAAAATATTTATGCATGGAAGTTTTTAAACTGTTTTGTAAAATGGGAACTATGTAGTCTCCTTTGTAAGAGGGTCTCATCTTTTGAAGATGCCCACTTCCATATGGTACATGACCAACACCTCCTAGATAAAGAAAGCCTAAGAACTGCTACGTCACCGAGCTTTGACGTCGCCACTAGGCCAACATGTAAAAGTTTTATTTTCACAAAATAAAACTATTAAAAAATTTTTGACGAGTTAATTCACACATAACAAAATTTCATTTAGTAATTTGAGACAAAAAAATTTATTTTACGAAAAATGACAGTTGTAACGATGACTAAATAGTTAATATGAAAAGTAAATAGACCATAATAAAAATTTTTGTATGATAAATGTATTTTAATTTTAATGTTTAATTTAAGATATTTTCTAATATTTGTAGCACTTATCAGAAATTTTAAATAGTTTTACTATGTGAAAATAAAATTGTGATAGTGCCAATAGTGTTGGCCTTTTGGTGGCGTCACAAGCTAGAGTTGTTAGGGTTTTTTTATGTATAGGAGGCGTTGGCATGACAGCCTTGCAAATTTCGAAACCTTCCAAACCTGTTGTGAGAGTATGGATCATCGATATCAGAAACCGGGTTAATTTTGTTCTAAAAAGAGAAAGAAAGCAGAAGAGTCTGACCAAAATGTCAGCACCACAGCATGTCTTTCCAACACCTCCTAGACGTAGAAAGTCTAACAACTGCTACGTTGTTAGGCTTTCTACGTCTTTCTATGCTGTCACCAAGCCTTCACGTCATCCGTGGGCCTTCAAAAATGACGTCATCACAGTTTTATTTTCAAAAAGTAAAATTATTTAAAATTTCTGGTTTTTTTACTCCCGCATAACAACATTTTAATGATTTGAGATAAAAAATTTAACTCTACGACAAAGGACAAGTTTTTAATTGTAACAATTATGTAATGTAATAAGGAAATAGACCCTAATGAATTGTTTCTTATCACAACAGTATTTTAATTTTTATCTTTAACTTAAGCTACTTTCTATTATTTGTAGCCTTCACAAGAAGATTTCAATAATTTTAATTTATGAAAATAAAACTGTGATTATGTCACCATTTCAAGGCCTAGTGATGACCTCAAAGCGTCGATTTTTAGGTTTTCAGTATGTAGGAGGTGTTGGTCTTTCTCGTCAACCACGACGAATGATATCGTGATGTATTTACTGAAAACAAATGCTGACTGACTACTTAGCAGCTCGTCACTAAAAAATTAGTAAGAATTTCTAATAATGAACTATTGTACTAATCTGTACTGAAACCTGTCAAACGGTTTTATTAGATAAAGTCAGGGTAAATTAATTATTTAAAAAAAAGATTCAATAAATATAATGGTACATGTAACTGCAGCAATAATTATAATAAAGGTAATGCTTCTCCGTCTTAAAAAGATATACCCAACAATTAAGTATTTTGTCAAAACTAAAACGCTACATGAAAATTGAGGCTTTTTCTTAAGCGAAAAGCACAATCAAGCAATTAGGACAAACAAAAAAAGAAAATAACTTTCATTTCGTATTTATTCAATTCATAATAGAATAATCTGATCTGTAACTTTTTGACCTATTCATTTGAATAATCTAATTAGAATAAATTAATTGGATAGCTGCTTTTTTTCCCAGTTCAACAAACGAAGTGTGATAACTCTTTTGGAATAATGCCAAAACTGTTTTAAAAAAAAACTTTTTTTTTCTTCTTAGAGACTTAATGTTTGTGATTTCGAACTTTGAAATTGCTCTCTTATAGTTACCGCGATTTGTGTAGCGAAAAAAAACATCATTCAAAATTATAAATGTCTATCCGTGAAATAACGGATTTTGGTAGTGTTTAGGGATCGACCGATACCCGATACTTTTTTACAAGGGACTGTATATATATTATAATACAAAATTTAGCATATCACGGTTACCAAACATTTCCCATCACTAATTTTTACATAGCAATTTATGCTTAAAAAATGGCCAAATTTCCAGAGCAAGTTGTTTAAAATTGTGGTGGAAAACTCCCGAAAGTTTCGGGAACGTTGGCAGTTGTACAGACCACTTTTCCCATCATTTGCATTTGGAGAAATTTTTCTCTATGTCTACATTTTTCCGAATGTTTTTTTTTTTTCTAATGGGCAGGCACTGGCCACAAGCCTTTGCCATCAACGGCCCTAGTTACTGTCCATTTTATTATGGGAGCACCCGGTGGGCGGACAGCACTACCCCCTATGAAGGGACGGACAAGTTAACATCCATGCCCAAGCCGGACCCACGGCGTGATAGAATGGTTTTCTAGCCACTACACCACCTGGGCGGCTTTTCCGAATGTAAGTGACAGGAAATTAGGTTCCGTGTAAAATTCAATTTTCTATGATGATATGTATCAACACCTCCTACACATAGAATGCCTAATAACTGAAACTTTGACGTCATCATTAGGCCTTCAAGTGATGACGTCATCACAGTTTTACATTCACCAAGTAAAACTATTTAAAATTTCTGGTGGATGCTACAATTTATTAGAAAATATCTTAAATAAAAGATTAAAATTAAAATACCTTTCTCATACAAAATTACCGTATATACTCGTGTATAAGCCCACATTTTTGGGACAAAAATTTGGACTGAAAGTGGGGGGGTGGGCTTATAGACGGGTCAAAAAAATTTTCAAAACTTGATCATCGGAAATTCAATGTTCAGGGAGCTGTAAACATCTACACACATAAGCGCAAATATGTATACTATGAACATGGGAAAACCATGGTCCCGGAAATTGACATGTCAATTCCCCCCCCCTTCCGGTGCCCATGCATTTGGGGCAACCAATTTAACTTTATGGAAACAAAAGTAAGATCTAACGCATTAAGTTTTTGTATTTTAAGACAAAATGTTACAAATTACGAGAAAAAAAGAAGAAAAATACAAATATTATACATATCACATCATTCTTCATCGGAGCATCCGAAAAGTTCTTTAAAGTCACTTTCAGTCCTGATTTCATCGTCCTAAATGTCAACAAAATCATCATCTTCTTCTTCGCCGGAGTCGGATTCTTCCGACGACTCAATTAATGAGTCTTCGCACTCGTCCATAGAATTGCTAATGCAGCACTTCTTAAACGATTTCACTTGGAAATCTTCCTTTGGAATGGATATTAGATTGGAGTCGAATTCTGGTTGGGGGAGTATTTCATGGACGCGTCCATTTTTAAAGTTGGGAGGGTGGGCTTATACACGGGTCAGCCAATTTTGAAAGATTTTTGGGAGAAAACTGGGGGAGTGGGCTTATACACGGGTGGGCTTATACACGAGTATATACGGTATTCATTCCGGTCTATTTCCTTATCATATTATCTAATTATTCATATCTAAAAACTGCCATTTTTCATAAAACTATATTTTTTATCTCAAATTATTAAAACATTGTTATTCATGAGTAAATTCACCAGAAACTTTGTATACTTTTATTTTGTGAAAATAAATCTTTTAAGTGTAGGCCAAACGATGACGTAAAAGCTTGGTGACGTAGGAGTTGTTAGGCTTTCTTCATCTAGGAGGTGTTGTATGTATACAGCCCTTTGTAAAAATATATCGGGTATCGGTCGATCCCTAAACATTTTACCTCTACTAATAGAGATGTCGATATCCGGAATAAAATTAACCACTTTCCGCACACAGTAATTTTTAAAATACTTTATGTAATAAACAGCCCACACCTTCGGCTTCGAAATTTCGACATAACGTAAGCCAAAATTTACTGTTTAAAAAAAGTGGTTAATTGTATTCCGGAGCAGTTGGCAACTCTGCGGTATCGGCAAAAGTATCCGGTATCGGTTAAAATGTAATTACCCGGTCGATTCCTAGAAATTATTATTTTTGCTACAAACATGTCTAATAGAGATTTTAATGTTAAGGTATAGAAAACTGGAAGTACAGCAGTATTGCACCTTCGTGTTTCAAAAATTAAAGCTTTTCCATAATACGTGTTGCAAATAGTTTTGAAAATTAGAACATATTTCCCAGATTATCCTTGAAATGAGTGTGCAGAAAAAGTGTTTGTAGTATTTAGAATTAATAAAAGATTTAGTGAATGCTCATCATGCATTTCTCTTATATCTCTGGTATAAAAGTGTCTTAGTGGTATTACAAGTATTATCGAGAATATTAAAAAATGTTTGGAACTGTAGATGTAAACTTAAATTGCATTCTTTGTAGCATTTAGAATCAATATAAGTTTTAATGTATAACTAATATGTTTTTCATTTTATATATCTGGGAATGAGTTGCCAGAATCTGTAAATCTACAGTTGTATTCTTTGAGGGTATAGATTGCGAGAACTTATATTTTATGTGTTTGGCATTCATAGGTTTATTTTTCAATGTTCATGGACACTATAATATATAATAATTTGACAGCTGCAAAAACTTTTTTTAAAAAACCTGTCATTGATTTAATCTATTATTATCATGTACTGTTTAAACTTAAGCAACCACAAATATAGTTCAGTTGTCTTGAACTATAAAGAGATAAGTTTTCGCATTACGAACTTCGTCATACACCCCGATGAGTCGGATCACGAAAGGACGGCTTCTTTATTGGAAGCCTCTATCATCGCAACGGAATGACAAAACTTAGTCTACGTTGCTGCGGGTACCTAGTTCATCCTGTTAACTATTTCCCTGTTCTTGTGAGATTACCGTGAGTGCATTGGGATTTGAGAACACTTACTAGATATAGGGTTAATTAAGCCTTACAACTCTGACGTCATCATTCGGCCTACTTGTAAAAGTTTTTTTTTTTTTTTTTTTTTTTACACAAAATAAAACTATTAAAAATTTATTTTGAATTTACTCATGAAGAGCAATATTTTAATAACTCGAGATTAAAAAATAAAATTTTAAGGCAAATGGCAGTTTTTAACTGTGATTAATTATATAATATGACAAGTAAATAGATCAGAACGAATAATTTCGTACTAGAAAGGCATTTTAATTCTAACGTCTAATTTAAGATATTTATTAATATTTGTAGCATTCACCAATTATTTTAGACAGTTTTACTTTGTGAAATGAAAACTGTGCAAACGGCACTTTCGTAGGCTTAATGATGTCGTCGAAGCTGGAGCTGTTAGGCTTTCTGTATGTGGGAGGTGTTGAATAGCATCGCAATCATTCGTCGATCAACAATTGCAACAATGCCGTTATCAGAGCTGCCAAGTCTCCGGCTTTTTTCGGGAGATTTCCCACCACTAATATTTACTTACAAGCTTACGCCTAAAATGAGTCCAAATATTTAATGCAAACTGTCTAAAAATTGTGGTGGGAAATCTCCCGGAAAAAGCCGGAGACTTGGCAGCTCTGCATTAAGTTTGCTCTTACCTTTCATGTTGATTTCATTCTCATTCATGTGAAGTATGAAAAAGAAGTTAATTAATTATCGTTAAGTTATGCAAGCCTGTTCGTTTTTTTATCTGTGTGTTTGTGTAAGCGGGGTCACACAATATTAATAACATTCTTGGGTGAATGTATAATACACTGCTCAAAATAATTAAAGCATATTGTAAGTTTTATATAAAATAAAGATATAAGCGAAATTTTTTTTGACGAAAATGGAAGAAAAGAATCACAAATGCAAATTTTTCTGATTTTTAAACTGTGGAGTACGCTAATTTTGAGTTCGACGTCAAAAACGTCGCTTCAGCGGCAGCGAATGAAATTGGACTTTCAACTGAATAAAAGACAATGAAGACTAGGGTGATCAGCATTCAGTGACTGCTTTGTTTCGATGAGTACGATGTCTCAGCGAAGTCATTTAACCGATTCAGAAGCTTGGAGAGTTGTCGTTAGGTCAGAAGGGGGCCAAACTCAAGCCGAAGTAGCGCAAGCCATTGAAGTGTCACAAAGTGTGATTTCCAGGATCTGGAACCGGTTTTTGGCGACTGGAAGTGTAGGCCGAAGACCAAGGCAAGGTCGTAGACGGGCAACAACGCCCAATGAAGATCGTTATTTACTGTTAACGGCTCGGAGACACCGGAATATGAACGCTACTCTTCTCCAACAACACCTTCGCTCTGCTACTGTCACCACGGTTTCAACTCAGACTGTCCGAAACCGGCTCCATGGTGTAGGTCTGTATGCTCGCCGACCGATGGTATGTGTTAGACTAACATCAAGGCATCGTCCCGACCGCAGGGAGTGGGAAACAGAGCATGTGAACTGGAGGAGAAATGAATGGAGCAATGTTCTTTTTTCTGACGAGTCCCGTTTTTCAGTTCATGCGTTCGTGCACGAAAGTGTCAGATTTGGTGGCTGGTGGGACCACCACCAGCTGGTGGTGGTGGTCAGCTTTGGTGGTGTTGGTGTATGATGGCATCTCCATTGACGGGCGCACAGACCTCTGCATCATTCGAGATGGACCTCTGACTGGTCGCCGATATAGGGATGAGATCCTCAGACCTATTGTAGTCCCTTACGCTGCAGCAATCGGAGATGACTTCATTTTAATGGACGATAACTGCAGGCTACATCGTACGAATGTACGAATCGTACGATCGTACAGGAATCGTACGAATGGAATGGTCAGCGTGTTCTCCAGACATGAATCCAATAGAGCACGTTTGGGACGCTCTAGGAAGAGGAGTTGCTGGCCGCCAACCACCCCCACAAACTCGCCAAGAACTGGAAAGAGCTCTTCTGGAAGAGTGGGACAGAATACCGCCACTCGTGATTACTAGCCTCATTCACTCCATGCCTCAAAGACAGAGCTGCCAATTCTCCGGCTTTTTGCGGGAGATTTCCCACCATAATTTTTGGACAGTTTTATTATGGATTAAACGTTGGGACTTACTTTAAGCATAAATTTGTAAGTAAAAATTAGTGCTGGGAAATCTCCCGAAGAAAGCCGGAGACTTGGCACCGCTGCTCAGAGGTGTTCAACGTTGCTGGTCGTCCGTGGAAATCATAACCCCTACTGAAAATGATTTCCTTTGAAGAAAACAGCTTTTCTTACTCTTTTTTTCTCATATGCACAAATTGTGTTTTTTTTTCCTTTTCTACACAAATGCGCAATAAAATGCATTTTTTTCTGCCAAACATGTATAATTTATTCTCATATAACCTACTACGTCTCTCGATCATGTATCAATCAGCTAAAAAGTTTCCAGCCAGAAGATCCACCTAAAACCGCAATATCCTTTAATTGGTTTGAGCAGTGTACATTATTAATTTCTTTAATTGTTTTTCGAATTCGAAAAGAAAACGGGGCATGTGTTTGGTTTAATTGTGGAAAGCATTACCTCGCATAAGAGCCTTTCCCACTGTACTCAGTAGTGATTTTTTAACACCCTTTCCGTAAGCTTATATGGAATTTTTAAACATTGCTCTCTGAATTCCATCTTGAATGTTCTTGACTAGTAGTAGAGTTGCCAACTGCTCCGGAATATAATTAACCACTTTTTTAAAACTGTAAATTTTGGCTTACGTTATGTCGAAATTTCGTAACCGAAGGTATGGGCTTTCTATCACTTAATAAAGTATTTAAAAAATTACTGTTTGCAAAAAGTGGTTAATTATATTCCGGATTTCGACATGTCTGTTTCTGATAGAGTTATGGGATCTCACAAGTTATGGGAAACGTTTTCTATGTAACATAACTGCCAACTTTCCAGAAACTTTCGGGAGTTCCCCACCACAATTTTAAACAACTTGCACTAGAAATTTGGCCTTATTTTAAGCATTAGTGGTGGAAAATTCTTTGGCAGCTGTGATATGTTAAATTTTGTATTATAACATGTATACAGTCCCTTATAAAAAAGTATCGGCACTGACTCCCAGATATAGAAAGCCTAAACACTGCTGCGTCACCAAGCCTTTGCGTCATCAGTAGGCTTGGTGACGTAGCAGTTGTAAAGCTTTCTATATCTAGGAGGTGTTGCTTTTACGTCACCACACATTTATTTTTTCAAAGTAAAACTATTCAAGTTTGTGGTGATTACTCCCACATGAAATATTTTAGTGATTTAAGATAGAAAATTTAATTTTACGACAAACAGGAAATTTTAACTATCGCTAATTATATAATATGATATAGAAATAGATCATAATAAGTTATATTTTATCAGAAAGATATTTTAATTTTTTTCTTTAACTTAAGATATTTTCTAAAATTTGTATCATTCACCAGAAATTTTAAATAGTTTTACTTTTTGAAGGTAAAACTGCGAGGACAGTATCTTGGAAGACCTATTGATGACGTAAAGGCTTATGTTCTCAAGCCTTCTACATCTAGGAGATGTTGCCTAAATCTGTTTTTTTCCCTGAGTTTGACGAACAACACGGTGCACTTTCTGTCAATGTGTATGACGGTGGTATTTAAGTAGTACTTTTTAAATGATCCCAGTTAAAGCATTTTGTACTCCAGATTGGAAATCCTGTCAAATAATTAAACTGAGAGAGTTGAAGCTTGGAAAAACATATTGAACATAAAATTATTTAAATCTTTTACATATCACATACATACAGGGTGAACCTGTAACGCTAGAAATTCTGTTCTTGGTCATTTGCAGTACTTGAGGCATCCCAATATTCAAGAGTGCCTTTTCTGTTTTGATGAAGATTGAAATTCGAAAAATATCTGAAAAATACGATATAGTTCCTGAAATTCATGATGACTTGATTTGGTAGGTTTATAGCTTCAATGACTTTTTAATTTTTAATTAATTAAATAATGAATTATTTTTAACATCCATTTCCCAGACATATAAAATATTAAACTTCAACGTTAAGTTTTACCAAAATATGCGTACTATAAACTTAACCCTCTCGTCACCGAATTATGAAAATTCAGAAAAAAAAAATCTGTCTAGCATTTTATGCATCTGAAATACTATTATAAATCATGCAAAAATATTTTTTTCTAATGTCGATTATTATTACATTTTTCTAATATTAATTTCTGCATTTTCGAAGCATTTTTATGCTAAAATTAATTTAAAAGGATAAACATATTAGGTAAAGGTTGAGGAAAAAGAAAAAAACTATACTTTCCTTAAAAAGAAAAAAAACGGTAAAAAAGCAGCGTAAATATTTTCTTAATTTTTCTCCTGAGACAATGAAGCGAAAACTGTAAAAAATGATCTAAATTGACTAGTACTGCAATCTAGGCACGATTTATGCATCTAGTTAAGAACCTCATATACTTTCTACATGAATCAATGATATTGATATCACTGAAAGAAAAAAATACTAAATTCAATTGTTTTCTCTCTAAATATTGCTATTTGAAGTGGGAGCCTCATATGAGGTTCAGGGTGACGAGAGGGTTAAACACATGTACAGTACGAAACTACTATGAATGCGTAAAACTTACAAACGATAGCTTCGAAAGCAAAATAATAAATAACAAAGCTCACAGTTTAGAAAAGGGGAGGGGGGAATCAAAATTTCACCTTACAAAAAAAATATAACATTAATATATAATGTTGGGTTACTCATGAGTTAATCAGGCAGCACAAGTTCCCTGAATGTGTATTAACGTTCGGAGAACGTTCAGTAATGTTCACGGAACGTCTAATAACGTTCACTCCACATTGGTGTGCTGCCTTAGTAAGAAGTAAAGTTGCCGTTCGTAGTTACTTTTCTCGTTTCCGTATTGGTTTTTATGTAAAAAACAACCAGAGGATGGAAATTTGAAATAATCTGTAACGGAAACACTTACTTCTATTCACTGATAATCAGAAGGTATTTTTAAAAGATCGTGAAAATGCCCGTTTTAATTGTAAGGTTCCTCCTCTCGCTGATCATCACCAGTTGCCAAAAGTGCCAGTATTCAGGCTTTCTTTCACTTCAGATGGTTGCACAAAATGTGGAAGGATTTCGAAGTTTTTATATGAATTCTAATGACTAATCATACAGCTGATCTAAACGAGTTTACTTGAGTTCGAATATAATTTATAATGGTTGAAACCTTATTCAATTATCTGCTTTATTTTTAATGTGGCTCTAAAATGGATGTTTTCTTTAAAGTTGTAGATGAACATTTAACCTAATTTTTCATCCTCATTTGCATGGCTATTAGAAAAAGGCTGGATTTTCCATTTAACTTTTTAGCTACTTAGTACAATAAGGATAAATATAAAGCTCAGATAAAGTAATTAAAAAACTTTGTAAAAAACACACATAAGAAGTAAAAGGAAAGAGGATACGCGTTTCGTTCAAAAATTGTTTTGAACTTCTTCAGTCCAAGCCCTTCGACGTAAAGAACACAGGGAACTGAAAAGAGAAACTCTTTTCAGTTCCCTGTGTTCTTTACGTCGAAGGGCTTGGACTGAAGAAGTTCAAAACAATTTTTGAACGAAACGCGTACTCTTTTCAGTTTCCTGTGTTCTTTACGTCGAAGGGCTTGGACTGAAGAAGTTCAAAACAATTTTTGAACGAAACGCGTATCCTCTTTCCTTTAACTTCTTATGTGTGTTTTTTACAAAGTTTTTTAATTACTTTATCGTTTAACACCAGTATTTTGAGTGTTTTTTTAATAAAGCTAAGATATTGTGAAAGACGGCTTTTACATAAGTCACCAGCTCTTTTTGCGACAAATTCAATTATTTCTATAAGTCAAATAGATAACTTTCCTCAACACAACATAATTTCGCGGACTTTCATATGCTTTCGTTTCTACATGTAATGCAGAAAAACAATAATAAATACACTGTATTTCTTCGGCGCTTAAAATGTCTAGGATATTTTAGAGTACTGTAAGGCTCAAGGGAAACGTAAAAAATGCTCAGCTTACTTTTATGTTTTACGTGCTTCGAATTCAGACTCCTTTAACATACCGCAAGTGCAACTGAAATTCCTTGCATTTATCCGCTGAATAAGCATTTATATATATTTTTTCGTCTTTTAAAAACATTTCGTTTTCCTGCTTTTACGAAAAGTTGGACATTGTCATTCGTTTAAACTGGGTTTTATTGGTTTTCTTTAATTTTTCTTTGTTGTTGTTGTTGTTGTTGCTGTTGTCACTGCAACAAGACTGTTTTTTATTTCTTTCCTTTTCTTTATTTCAGTTTTAGAAAGTACTAATAACAGTCTTTTCTGAAGTTTTGTATTTCTTGTTTTGCTTTTTTACCCCTTAAGTTGCCTTTTATCAGTTTGGAGTGCATGCATAAAAGTACAATTTATTACATTTAAATTGACAATTTTTAATTGTATATTAGACTTTTTTGAAATATATATATATGCAAAATCTCATTTTTTCGTATCACCTAGCTTATTTAAAGTAAAAAGTTCAACAAGATTATTGGTAAATTTAACCAAAAGAACAACACATTCATTTACTTGGAGACAGAATTCATCAGTGAGTGGAATCTGGCAATATCATCTTAAATACTTATTCACCAAGGGCAATACTACATTAACCCCTTGTGCTCACAAAAACTTAATTTTTGTTCCTTAAATTTTTTTAAGATTTCTTATTTACTGCTAGATAATATTGATTTCAACTGTAGATGGTTGGTTAGTAAGCACAGGTGCTAACATTCACGGAATATGATTCATCATTTTTTGTAAACAGTGATTTTCAGCTTAAAATGTAAAAAAACATTTCTGCGAAATTGAAAAAAAAATTAATAAATATATAACTACTTGCTAAAAAAACAGGTTAATGATATTTCGTAAAGACTGGCAGCTGTGTTAATAAGATATTCTTGATAGTCAAACTTTCTCAAATTCGCGGAGTTGTGAAAGAGTCGCAAAGTGGCCCGCAATTTTAACCACATTTAATATGCAGCAATTTTTTTCTCACATCCTTCTCTGAAATTTAAAACATCTTACAAGCTAACCTCACAATTTTGCTGTAAATTAAGCCAAAAATTACTGTTTAAAAAAGTGGTTTACTATATTCCGGATCAGTTAGCAACTGTGTTTTAGATCACTAAGGTAGTACAAATTAACTTTAAATTCAGTGAATTTAAACAGTATTATTTTTGTTCAAACTAAAAATGTAAAAGTTTGAGAGAAATCCAACATGAGAAACCTGATGTATTAAATGTACGTAGAGTGAGATTACAATACTCTATACACAAGATAATGAATACTAAATAACACGCGTAAATTGTGTTATATAGACCGCGTTTCCCATCACTTGCATTTGGAGAAATGTTTCTCTGGATCTACATTTTTCCAAGTGTAAGTGACAGGAAATTGGGTTCCATGTAAAATTCAATTTTGTATGTTGATATGTATACAGCCCTTTGTAAAAAAGTATCGGGTCGTATCTCTTAAAATATGGTATCGGTCGATCCCTATTCCTTATTTAACTCTTTTTATTCCTTTCAAAGTGAAACATAGATGCCAACTACTACGGAATATAATTAACCACTTTTTGTAAGCAGTATATTTTTTTAGTTCCCTTTTTTTCATAGTGTAACCATCTCTCACACGTTGTGCAAAATTTTCGCTATGTTTTCAGTCGAAAGTTATTGTTTAAAAAAGGTGGTTAATTATATTCCGTAGTCAGAGCTGCCAAGTCTCCGGCTTTTTTCGGGAGATTTCCCACCACTAATTTTTACTTACAAATTTATACTTAATATAAGTCCAAATAGTTAATCCAAAATAAAACTGTCTAAAAATTGCGGTGGGAAATCTCCCGGAAAAAGCCGGAGACTTGGCAGCTCTGCGTAGTAGCAACACCTCCTAGTTTAGAAAGCCTAACAACTGCTACGTCACCAAGCTTTCACGTCATCAGTAGGCCTTCACAAATGACGTCATCACACTTTAACTTTCATAAAGTAAAACTATTTATAATTTCTGGATAATTTACTCACTCACAACAGCATTTTAAAGATATGAGACAGAAAATTTAATTTTACGACAAAGGGCAAATTTTTAACTGTGACTAATTATGTAATGTAATAAATAAATAGATCATAATGAACTGTTTTGTATCACAAAGGTATTTTAATTTTTATCTTTAAGATATTTTCTAATATTTGTAGCATTCACCAGAAAATTTAAATAGTTTTATGTTATGAAAATATAAATGTGATGACGTCATCATTTGGAGGCCTAATGGTGACGTCAAAACTTCAGTTGTTAGGCTTTCTATATGTAGGAGGTGTTGGTAGTAATTGGATATTATGATGAAAGCATTTACTTGAAATTGTCTTAATTACTTTTTTTTAATTTAACTAAATCTTTTATTGTATTATTTTAGTGAAACAAATTATTTTGCGTTCTTTAAACAAGCGTCAAAATGAATTTAATTAATTGGATTAAAGTATTATCCATTCAAACAAATACTTTATTGAAACTATATCAGCAAATTTTTTTTTACTTTTACTTAACAGCTTATGGCTTGCAAATAGCATTCTTCACACAGCAGAGTAAAATAAATCCTGTAATATATATAATAATATATTTGTAAAAATAATTAATATTTTCTTCGAGTTGTACGGTCTGAACACTGTTTTAATCAGAAATTTAATAATAGTTTACACTCAAGAAGAGTCGTTAGTAAAATAGTTCAAGCTGTGTCAAAATACTTCTCAGACAAATTTCTCTCCTATTTTTACTAAATTCTTTTACAAAAAAAGAAGGTTGGAAGGTATTTTATACATACATAATTTCCTTTGAAGTGAGAAAAAAAAATCTAACGTATTTGAAACATTCCACTGAAAAAGGCAAGTTCATTTATTTTCTACTGGCTTCTAACATTAGTCTATACCGCCGTACTTTCATTAAATCTCGGGAATAAAGTATTAAGTTTCAGAAATGTTATATTTAATTTTGACTTTACAATATATTTTTTTCTTTTTGAGATTTTTTTTTCAGCATCCGTTTCCAATCTGCGATTTAAATAATCTACGTCATTTTTACTTGGAAGATATTTTTTCTGCTTCCGAAAAATAATTTTGGGCTAATTTGTTTTTTCTGAATACTTTTCAAGTAAAATAAATAAATAAATAAATAAAAAATAAACTTTTTTTTTTAGTATCATCCATATTCTTAACTTTAATTTGAACTTTCAATTGCTTTGAACCTTTTTAAGTACGTACGTTTGCTTTCTGGACTGGAGGTTTCCGAGTATCAGTTCCTATAATTAAGGAAGAGTGTAATTAGAAAGAACATTTATTATCTTGTTTCAATGATGTAATTACATTTCACACAAAAAAAATAAGTACGAGAAGCACAATTTCCCTAGGAAATGTTCCACTGAATATTATATGATTTCGTCTAAAATGAAACAACCGTTTTTGAGTCTTGTAGCTGTAAAAGAAATTTCCGGAAAAGGAGCAAACAGTTCAAAAGTCATATCCCCCCCTCATAAAATCTTAATTATCACCATTCGGGCAACTAAAAACTCCTTTATTTATATTGATGCTCGCCAATAATTCATTATAACTTTTAAATTCGTTAAAAAGGAGCGAATTATATTACTAAAAATATTTGCGGTTTGCACGAATGGGACTAAAGACAGAATTGCTTTTATTTTTACCGAGAGATGGCATCACATACATACTACAAATAATATTTATTGAAATCAGCCTGTCACAAGCAACAAAGATGCACATACCCAAACGCATTGACAATAATATGGGAAAACAAACTTAACATCTGTAAATTTCTGAATGAAGATTATTAAATTTCTCACCGCTCCCTCCTTTCGCTCATCTTACACCACCACCTCCTAGATACAGAAGGCCTGACAGCTAAAGTTTTTACGTCATCACTAGGTCTTCTAAGATGACGTCATCACAGTTTTCATTTCACAAAGTAAAACTATTTAAAATTTCTGGTGGATGATACAAATTTCAGAGAATATCTTAACGACAAAAATTAAAATATCTTTCTGATAAAAAATTATTTATTATGATGTATTTCTATATCATGTAATATAATTAATGATAGTTAAAATTTCCTATTTGTCGTAAAAATAAATTGTCTATCTTAAATCATTAAAATGTTTTATGCGGGAGTAAATTCACCACAAACTTTGACTAGTTTTATTTTATGAAAATAAATGCGTGATGAGGTAATAGTATCTGTTCTCAGGCCTTGTCTATCTAGGAGGTGGTGCTTACACCACCATTTCAGGCTACCTAATACGTTATGCGGTTCAGCGCTAGCGCGACGAAAAATGCTATTTACAAAATGTGGTCATATATATTCCTTAAAGGGTGGCAATTCTAGCTTCATGTACTATAGGTCTAAAACTTTTAGAATGATATTTTTGTCATAAAATATCCGAGCCACGTCTGCCTACGTCAGCCACGTCTCGGAGTAAGATGGTCACACCTCTTGATCAGATGACTTCGAGTGCAAAGGGATGTGGCCAAAATGTCAGCACTATAACTGTAGCCTGTGTATCTCGTCAGCCACGATGAAGCTGTTTTGCATGTAAAGAAAGGTGAAATCGCCTTCTTTCGTGGCCACCTCGCTCTCCGGACCTAACTCTATGCAATTTTTTTATGGGATTATGTGAAAGATCTTGTGTTCGTGGCCCCTATTCCACGTGATTTATACAAGATTCATGCCAAAGGATCAAAACCGCTTTGTATAACTGTAACAATTGTACAAAGTTAAGCACCCTTTTTACCCGTGTTATTTTACAAAGTTTCAATATTATGTTCAATTTTTTGCTGAGTTTATTTTTTCACACCAGTTTTTTGTTGGGTGATCTTTTTACATTGCACTTTTTTCATTCATTAATTTTCGGCTTAGAATCGATTAAAATTCTTGTGTTTTCTCTGCGAACTGATTACCATATAGAAAAAAAAAAGATATTCAAAATATATATTGTTACTGCTACTTTTACAAATGATGATACACTGTATTCCAAAAAGATTGCCACCTGTGTATTAGTATAGCTTATTTGAAAGAGCATTATTCATAAAATGATTTTGTTTAAATGCCTATAATTAATTGAATTATAAGAATATAATAACAAAATTGCATCTATGGACAAAGGATATGTGATTTATAAGTTATAACGAAGCAAAGGAATGGCAAACGTCAAATGTAATAGTAAACTGCTAATATACCTAAAGTAAAATTGCACGTAATTTAAAATATTCTAAAATAAATAAATAAATAAATGCGGATCTCAGAGAAATTAAATAATTGATTTGAAAAACTTCTTCAAAAGCATGGCTGCCAACTTTTACGGAATATAGTTAAAAGCTTTTTTCTAAACAGCAGTTTTCGGCAAAGAATATAGGACAATTTCGGACTTTAGCGGGTTCGCTGATTGCTAACTAGGAAAAATTATCTAATGAAATGTACTGTTGACAGAAAGTTGTTAATTATATGCCGTAGAAGTTGCCAGCTATGTTTAGAAGTAGGATATGAATGTTAAAAATATGCATCGAACAATGGGGAAAAAAAAGCCCAAAGCAGGCTGAAATAACTGCACAACTACTTAAGATGGAAATACGTACATAAGGAGAGAAGTTAAAAGTCTTAAAAATCTGATTGAAAAATTTTTAGGTGCGGGTAGGACTTGAATAAAATGCATTAATATGTGTATTACTCCATATATGAGAGTTTTTTTAAGGTTTAAATAATAAGAAAACTATGTTATAAACAAACATCGCAAACCGCAAAAGCAGAGGTGCCAAGTTTTATGGAATATAATTAACCACTTTTTGTGAACGGTAATTTTCTGTTTATAATACAGCAAAATTTTCTAAGCTGAAGCGTGCATTGGTAAGTTATTAAAAAATATAATGTTTGCAAATAGTGGATAATTATATTCCGTAATACTTGGCACCTATGCGAAAGACATGTTTAAAATGAGCGAGTTATCTTCTATTAAAACAAACTTTACATGATATTCAAAAGACAGAAAAAATTCGAATGAGAATCTTTTTATTCTGAAGTTCCGAAAGCAAGCCAGAATTTCCAAAGACAGGTTTAAAAAGATGAATGATATCCTCAGATTATGATATTTAAGATTTGCATAAAGATGTAAAGTAAAAATCGAGTGCTAACACATGCAATAAAAAATCAGTGTGTAGAAATCATCTATAATTCAATTTGTCCGAGTCATATCTCTGGAAGCAATTATTATTCTTAAATTCTAGAAACTCATTTTTATGCGCATATATTATTTTATCTTTTCTCGCAAGGAAATAATCGAAACTGAATTTACGGAAATATAATTTGAATAATTTGCTACATTATTTCATGTGAAAGAACTTTACATAAAGGATGCTGATAGCTTTTATGTGTATTTCAGTCATCAGAAGCGCCTCTTCAAAATTTTGTAGAGCCTTTTTTTAATGTAATCATTTTGTTTCTTCATTGATTGATTACATGTATATGCGAGAAAGATTTCGTAAGTCATAATCATTTTTAAGACTTTCAAAATTTTCTTGTAACAGAATGATAGACTCCCTAGTAGCAATTTCCCCTTAGCCAGAGACTGGCCGCGTAGCGAATCGCCAGTGAATACGCATCGGGCCGGGCGTGGTGAAAGTGCATGGATACATCCACTTTATGTCATCTTGGACTTGCCGCCGGCCAAGGTATCAGTACCCAATGAGTTTTCGCCGCGCCGCGATGGATTCAGAGGGATTGGCCCATTCACTTTAGGTGTTATAATGGGCCAAATGCCGTCTATGGTATTACTTGCCATTATGTTTTCATCGCGTCTAGATGGGTTCAAAGGGACTGGCCCTCACTTAATTTTACGTCACGATGGGCGAAGCGCCTCGGACATATCAGTTGTCAATTTATTTTTATATAACTGATATAGATTTTTAAAAGATTAGTCCGATCAGTGCTCCAGTCAATTAATTATCCTTAAATTTTGTTTTGCCTGAAACACTGATACAAGGACTTTATTAAGGTTAGTTTTGAATTTCTTCAATGATTTTAGTTTGATAAAAGCTAAATTGTTAATTAGCAAAACTAAGATAATTTACCGAATTGTAATAAAATATTTATATCTTGGTAATGTCATTTTCTATTTAAAAGAGAAACCAATCTTTACTTAACCATTTATATATAAAATAGTTTTCATTAGATAAATTTGTTTCAATTTTCCCTATTTTACATATCAATGAACAGTGTTGTAGATAATGATGAAATAACACATTCAAAAGTGTGTATTGCCTGCAATAATATATATTTGTAATTCTTTCAGTACCAGCATATCAGTGTTCTTTAAATATTTTTATTAATTTCCTCAGAAACTAAATTCATTTTCAAAAAATGTAAAAAACAATGTGTTCCTCTTTCATGACAAAGAAATATTAGGTGGTAATTTAATTACTAAGCAGTTGTATAACCTCAATGTTTTAAAATAGTGATTTTTATAATATGCCAAATAATGTATGAAAAACAACCTTTTCAAACTAAAAAATAAATTGCGTAGGTTAAAGTAAAAAATTTAAGTTTGAGCTAAAATTTGCTGAATAAAATATTCTTTCGCCAATAACAAATTTTCTCAACACAGGGTTGACACTCAATTTCTGAAAAAAAATTCAGTCTTTTCCAGATTATCATGTTATAAAAATCCAGACTATTTTTTATGTTTATGTCAACTTTGCATATAACATTTTTAGCTTTCCGAAGTAAGGTTAAACATTGTTTATTTACAAACACTGATTTTCCAAGTTTGGGGCCAAAATTTGCAATTTTTTCGCCAACATGAAATTCCCCGACCAGTGGTAACCCACATTTGTTCGGAATGAAAGTTAATCTTTGAGAAACAACCATAAGTTTTCTAAAATTATTCAAATTTCAATGCAACTTATGTACTCATTTCAGGGTTTATACTCTTTTTTGTGATGTAAATTCCAGGAGCAGTCGAAAGGTTCCAAGTGCATTAAAATTTTATTCTTTCTTGAAGTTAATGTATTTTTCACTTAAAAAAAGTGTTTTGACCTGTTATAATTGAAAACCCATAGTTCACAAAGATGTTATCCAACATTTAATAAAAATATGTGCATAATACTGTAATATGTTACCATAATTTTGTCTTTTTTAAAAATTTGATTAGGCCAGCCTCATGCATAACACATTCCTAATTTTCTTAAATTAATAAGTATTTATTACAAAAATATTAAAACTAATTTAAATTCCTTTTTAAAAAATTAAATGAAAAATGTTGGTCAGTAGATGAATTAAAATGTACTTCATTTTAAAAGTAAAGTATTACTTTATAGCTGCAAACCTCAAATAATGAAAATGTCAGGTTTTATATTAAAAAAGAGAGAGAGATTAAAAAAAAAAACCCACATGTATGAATCGTCATTAGAAACCATACACATTTACACAAACAATACAAAACAAAATGATAGTATTTAAAAATCATTTATTAAAACTTTCAAATTTGCTAACAGAGGATAATAATTGCAGATTGTTTTCGGTAGATCTAATCATTTTGAAACTTTAAATATCGGATCAAAAACTTAAATACACAATATTTCCAGGATTAGTTACTAAATTTCAGGAGTCTCCCATAAAAGACAGGAATTTTTAGGGGCCCATAATTTTTAAAATGAAAATCCAGGAGGCATACAGACCTTGCTATTTATGTTATTTTTTTAATACTGCACTCATTTTTTGCAGTAATCAAAAGATAGCATGCCTAAGATTGCAAAATAAGCATGTATTTTTAGAAGATAAATGTTTCAGCTATGGTGTAACTTAATGGCAAAGTGAGAAATTGTCCCATCCCCTAAAATTCAAATATAGCCGATTTGAAAATAGTGTTGTCTACAGTAGGAAACATTTTGTTTCCCCAATGTTACCTGCCAGGCCAGTCAGTATCAGGAAATTCTCATTTTTAAAGGGAGGATTCAGATGTCAAAGCTAAAATATGCAAAAAAATATATGCAAATGTACAATAACCCATAAAACTACAAATAACAAACTAGTTAGATTTATTTTAGCCTAAAATTACTTACTTAAAACCTTAATTTCATGGTACAGGATTTTTTCATTACCTCTATAAAGCATTCTAGCTTAGCTAACTTTTCAGATCCTCTGACAATATCTAGTCTACACTTTCACAGCTGTTAGGTTCCCCGAGACTTGACCAAGATTACTTTTCTACAAGAGTTTTATGTACTGCAATATATTTTGGGAAGAGGCAAAATCAAGTTGCACACAGTCTTTTCTGTTCAACAACTCCAATCTATTCTCTTCATATTTTGACTTTTAAGTTTATAAGTGTCAAACTTTAAATACTGTAACGACGTGTAATTAATAGTCATTTAATACAATCTTTAAATATATTACATTTTAGATGTAATATATTTCATTATAACACTTGCGTCCCCATCCCGAAGATCAACTTCAGCACTTCAGAAATAGAGAAAGCGAGATAGTTTTAAAAGAAAATTTATTAAAGTTTATTTATTGATACAAAATTTGCTTCTGCTTCAAAGCCCGTTCCAGAACCCCTCCTTCGCGGTTGCATGCCCTCATCAAACATTTTTTAATTAACTAGTAACGTGGACATCCATCAGGGCTTATTGAAGTTCAGAAATAGAGAAAGATAGATAGTTTTAAAAGAAAATTTATTAAAGTTTATTTATTGATACAAAATTTGCTTCTGCTTCAAAATCCGTTCCAGACATCCTTCTTTGCGGTTGCATGCCCTCATCAAACATTTTTTTAATTAACTAGTAACTTGGACATCCATCAGGGCTTTATTGAAGTTTCGAGCAAGCAGCACCTGTAAATAAATAAAATAAAACAAGACAAAATTAAATATCTGAATAAGATAACTACTAAGAGTTGTTTCATTTTTTTTTAAACGAGCAGGAACTTGCCAATTAGGCATTGTCCTATACAACTGCCCGAAGGTGTGGCCCTTTTATTATGGGCGCACATAGTGGGCGGCCAGCGTTACCCCCTATGAAGGGGCGGACACAATGCCCAGTCGGGGATCCAACCCTGGCTGCTGGGAGTTAGTGCTTCATCCACCATACAACTCCGTCGGCCTACTAAGAGTGATTAAATAATGAATTCATAATCAATAATTTCATAAATCATTACTGTCCCAATCAGTACCTACACATACCAAAAATGACTTCTCAAGTTGTTAACTGTTGTCAGTATCATTTATGTTTAAAAATTATGTAATTAAATCAGTGATATACGGAAACTACAGTAACTCATGAGCAATTAATGAAACTTACAGGTGAGCATACAATATAGGTAAAAATTAGGCTATTTGGTTAATCGCCAGTGGCGAGTAGCCTCCATTTTTTTTTATTCGCCACTTTTTTGAGTTAATGGCCACACACCAGCCGATTTTTTTTCGTATCATTAAAAACCAATTTAATTAATTACTTTTACTATCAATAAAAATTAAATTTTATTAAAAGAGTATAAATTTATAAAAATAAACAACCTTTTATTATGAATATGAGTGTTAGGTCAGAATCATTAAAAGAAATCAAGATATCTTTGAAATCGTGCAGAATAATACATATTTATATTAACTTTATGTTTGTTTAATAAAATGTTTTGAATATATTTAGATTACACATTTATTCTTTGTTTTATATTGCTGAAAAAAGATATGACAGTGGGAGAATGGCGACCAATGGCAATTTCTTTTATCGCCACTTGTGGACATTTAATCGCCACGTGGCGAGTGGCGACCGCTAATTTTTACCTATAGCATACAATGAGGGAAATTCGCTTAAGGATACAGTCATTTATTTTAAGCATTGAACACAAAAATAGTACAATGGTTAGCCAATTGTGAGAAACTAAGCCTTTGAAAATTTTAGTTCTTTTTATATGCTGATATTAGTCAAGCAGAAGCTTAGGTGACAACATGCCTGCACATACTGTCGAGATGCTTGGGGTTTCCAGCAGGTGTAATTTTTTAAATAAATATTTTAATTTTCACAACAGTTATTTTTGGCCATTTTCTAAATTTAGCAACTATGTTGTCGGTCAGTGGTGCCTGCTAACTATGACCTTTGTTGAACTCATATATATATATATATATATAGTTTTTGATAAAGGTTTTAGTTATGTTCCTCTAAAGGTCACATTCAAAACAATATTGCTAAAAATCACTATAAGAAATAAAATTTAGCAGGATCAGGTGGAAAAGTGGTCAGCTGGCGATTGAAAGTCACAGCGTATTCCTACACGCACAGGCCCCCAACGTATTTCACTTCCATTAACTGATCACTTTTACACTGCGGAAAATTCAGCGGACAACTTATTTCAGGTAACTTCTATAAAGAACTATTTTATTAAGTTCAGCTTTCTTGGTTTCTGATATCTATCATTTTTTTTAGATGTGAATTGCACTTGTTTAGTTTATGTTTATCGGCAAATTCCAGTATTATGAACTAAAGTGGGCAGCTCGGTCCCTAATCATCATGGCAGCCCTTCAAACGTTCTCAAAATGCATGACTCCCCATTAAATTCTATACTATTAAAAAATCTGTGCGCGTCTGTCTGTGTGTGTGTGTGTGTGTAGCATCATCTCCTCCTAAACGGCTGGGAGTTGTGTTTCGAACGAGGTATCCACGAATTCGGAAAATTTCGAGAAAGAACCTCCGCTAATTTAAATTTCGAAATTCGAATTAGTTTAGGAGATATTGATAAAAAAACCCCATCAAAAACGCTAATTTTTGCTCTCCGCAATTCCGCGATTGTAACCCCTGTAGTCAAAAAAGTGAGAAATAAGCATCGAGGTTGCCATGTTTGGCTATTTTATTAAATTATTTAGACTCCTGCAGTAAAAATAAAAGAATAATGATTTTTTTCTGTTTAGATTATTTACAAAGTTATTTTTTAATTAAAATATTGCGTTCATGTTAAATCAGAGCTGGAATTCAATGTTTTTTTATGTGTAAAAGAATAAGGGATTGAGAGATTTCCGAGACTAATATGTATATTTTTTAGTTTGGCCGAAAAAAAAATGGCTCATTTGGCGATTTTGAGAAAGTAGTAGGTTCTACCGATTTGTACAGTTTTGGGCTTGGCGCAAATTACTGAGAGCGTAACGAAATAGTATTTTTAATACAAGTATAAGTTTTACGGCGCTATACTTCGATGTTTCATACAGAAATAATGCAGTTATTAAGGCGATTTTAAACGATCTATAGAATTTTCACCAAATTAAGTAAACTGATTTAAGTTAGAGGAATTCCGCCAAATTTCAGAAAATTGAAATTCACGCATTTTGTACATGGTAGTTAACGGTGATTAAAACCCGTTATAGTTAATAATAATTTAAATAACTGCTACTTATCAATAATATGCCTGCATTAAATATTGGCATATAAATGATAGATAACTATTTCCCATTTTGATTGCTGTTAAATCAATGCTTCGAATGATTCCCTGAAAACAAAAAAAAATCTCGCAAAATGGTGTATGTTGGCATTTGGCGATCGAAGTACTGTGTAATAAATAATTGATTCTTATTTGTTAAAGCAGAGCTACGGAAGTTTCTTTTACTAGAAGCTGTTAGAAAGGCGTAATTAATACTGTCTAATATATTTTTTGTTTTACGACTTGAAATGTATGTTGATTCCTACTTTAGTACATTTCTTAGCAAAGTTGGCGAAAAATATTCAAATTTAGTGCAGCTCTGTACGTATTATTAATTCCATTCCACAATTGAGATGAGCCGATGTCACTAGCGTATGCATAGCTATTTTTTTTTTAATTCCGACAAACAGAGTATTGCGTATTGCCTTTAGTGTCAAGTTTAATTTGTGGTTTGAACTATTGGCCATCGACTGGCGGCGTTAATTTCGCCAATATGGCAGTTCTAGCAAAGTAAACATGAATAACTCATTTCATGTTCTATTTTTAACAATGCTATAATTTCCGTAGCAACGGAATCCACTGTTGCCACTTAAGTTGTTAAATTTAAAAATTAAGTGAAACCACTCATTTCTACAGCTTTTAAGATTCGAAAAACTGAAAGCGCATCAAACGTGAAATAAATAGAACTAACTGTAACAGACTTGTGCTTTAAAAATAATCGAAGTTTTTATGCAATTCTACATACCTTTAATTTTATTTCCTTCGAGTGTGGATGTCATTTTTTACGTCATTTTTGCTGTTTTGCGGGCAGATTATCCGGAGCAGCACATACCCTCTAATGTATTTACTCCTCCGGAAGCAAGAGCGTATGTCCGGCGCGTATTTGTGTAACCCCATTGTGTTAATCAGAACTTTCTGGTGTCACATTTTTTAGACCATTTTTTTACCGCGGAGATTCCGATCCTAAAGTATATTGATTAAGCAGGAGTAGCCAGAAATTTTTCATGGGAATGTTACGACTACTGCAACTCACATATATGTACACGTGTGTGCGATAAGGGAGTGAAGAATATACATTTTGTACGGCAAAAAAACTCCACATGGGGGGTTGTGACCCTCTATCCCCTCCTTGGCTACGCCACTGTACACAAGCATCAGTTGTCACGTCGTGAAAAACCGTCGTAGATGGCAAACTCCGAAGTTGTTCTGAGGGTTATACAAAATTAAAAATTTTACTGTTAGTAAATTTTACTTTTGATACAGTTCGAATATTTGGTTTTAATACATTTCGGCCACCAAGGTAAGATGAAATATTACTAAATACGGCAACCCAGAATTTTCTTAACTATTGAATTTGACACTATGCAACTACAGTAGATTCCCTATAACACGATAGATACGTTCCGTGTTATAGGAATCCGTGTTGTACGGGTCCTGCGCTATACTCCACCTGGAGTGCGGACTGCGCGGTATAATCGCGGCAAAACTTATTTGCGCTCCGTAAAAATGCAATGATGTTTGGTGTTGCCATTCAAAAGGAATGTTAATTACAGGAGCTAAGGCGTCATAATATCAGAACATATGTCTCATTTCACCGTGCTGTACGAGTCTCTTTTAACGTGTTACACGAAAACGATCGTAATGTTTTCGTCGTGTTCTAAGAATTCGTGTTGTAGACCCATGTTATAAAGGGGTCAACTGTAATCTGTAAAAAATGAAAAATGAAATTAGTTATTTATTTATTGCGAACTGACAGTGAGATAAACGTCAGTTTTATGTAACAAGTGTGATACTGCATTAAGAGTTCAATAAGGGTAATAAGCTTTTTCTCAGAAGTTTCATCAAGAACTTTTTCATTTACAAAAGCGACATGATTTTCACCGGAGCAGGGTACATTTTTGGCTTTTAAACGTAAATGATGCAACCATTGTTTCATGTAGGTTTTTTAATTTAGTTAAAATTTAATAAAGTCGTGTGTAACATAACTGCGCTAATGCATTGTCCACGCTTAACCAAAAATGCAAGATAAAATTGTTGTCAACATCATGTAATGTTATTTATGTGGTATATACTATATATTAATGCTATAAATTAAACCTCACAAAGAGAATTATATGATGTATAAATCAGGCATTTTTCGAAAGAGAAAAGTTTTGCCTGCATACCATAAAGTTCTTTCTTTTTTGATCGCCAGTCACATTGGCGTAGTTTTTGTGTCATGTTGCAATTGTCTAAAATTTGCACTCATGACGTCAAGTTTTAGTCACGATTCAAGTATTTTTTCACGTTTTGAGATTCCGAATTACTGGGTTGAATTCGAATTATATATGTTTAAGGAAAATATGCGTTTCCCACCGTGCGGAGAACGGGTACGCAGCTAGTATTTAATTCATTTCTGCATTTATTGTTAGTGACACTTTTCTATTTCAAAATCTTCATTAAATAAATTATGCAAACTATATGATTGTAAAACTTATTTTATTTCATAATGTATAGTCATAATTACTCTTACATCTTTTATTCTGCTGATAAAAAACAATTTGCAATTATTTTCAAATGAAGGACCATTATGTCCGTGGGTGAAGTTATCCTTTGGACTCTTCGAAATTCTATTTTTATTATTTTTGTCGTTACTCAATTTGGGCTTAAAATATTATTAAAATATGTTTATTATGCAAAATATAGTGGTAAAGGGTCAAAGTTTTATTTAATATTTATGTTATTTTCTGTAAGTTTTCACCTTAAGGGAATCATTTTGGGCCACCTTCCCCTATACGTAAACATTGAAGAAAATTTCCCTTAAATTCGCATTTATTTCGTAACTCAAGTTATGTGTAATTTATTTTTTGCTCAGCTGTTGAACACGAGTTACCTGAAAGACTTTGTCTGCTGAATTTTTCGCAGTGTAAAAGTGATCAGCTGATGCAAGTGAAATACATCAGGCGCCTCTACATCTAGTAAGACGCTGTAACTTTCAATCACCAGCTGAGGATTGGCCTGGGTGGCTACACCCACCGCTACTCTGTCAGCTGACATTTACTTTCTTTACTTACAATATAAAATGAACCAATGTAAAAAATCTCAGACTTTTTGCGATGATGAGCCTAATATGTCAGCTGGCTCCCGGACTACAGGGCTTGGGTCAGAAGTATGGGTCTAAACGTTACATTTTCTTTCTTCACCGACTCTGATAATTGTCTTTCTGTATTTTCCACAGTGTTCTAGTACAAATCTATGTCATGATTAAATGAATTTAACATGAAATATGACAGATAAATGTGAATGCTAATGAACATTTTCTTTGCAATAAGTGAAACAAGCTTTATTAAATATGAAGTCTCAAAAAAGTACAACTAAAATTCTGACTTTTCCAATGATATTACTGAAAGTGGTAAATCTGTTTACCAGTAACTGATTACTCTGCTGCTAAAATTAATTGAATAGCAACAGTTATTTGAATTGTCTGAGATTGAATAAGTATACAGCAAGCTTTATGTAAAGGGGATAGACGAAGTGAATATTATCAAATATAGTTAAAACACCCTGATTAAACCATCTTTAAAATAAACAAACCAAAAAGAAACTAGGCACATCTGATTGTGATCTATTTTGCCACTAAGAGTCAAACTTTTGAAAAGACACAAGCATTTACTATCTTGGAAAATTTAATACTCAAAATTCACATTCTGCAATAATTTAGTCTTTAAATTTGGAGACTAGGGCATGTACCCCGCTTGCCCATGATAATAAGGGAACAATCATATTACATTAAATTTTTCAGTAATATTTGACTTATTTGTTAAACTATATTTTTCAGAAATTTGTATATAAATGCATTTATATACAATTTTTCAGATTTTAAATGCGAAAATAATGTATAACAGATAAAGAGTGATAATTCGCCAGTAATAATATATTAAGATGCTAACACATTAAAAATATTTACTTGTGCAATATGAGGAAAATTGGAAGTATACATGAGATACTGTGGATACATTTTAAATATATTTAATTTAAATTCATTAACATTGACGATATAATGGGTAAATATTAATTTATTACATTTTACATTAGTATTTATTTCCAATTTAATGATAATATTGAATAATTAAGTATATGAACATGAAAAAATAAAAATACTATAAAAATATCTAAAAATAATTACCGTAAAAATCAGGAGAAGGGCCGCGGCTCATATGAAAAAAAAAGTTACTTTTTCAGGGTGCGGCCCATCTGATATTTTTCCCCCTCCAACTTTAAAGCATTTTCTTGTATTTTTCACTCACTACTGTATTGATGCATTAATTTAAAAGAAAAAGAAAACCTTAATTCTATGACTGCCTAATTCCTCTTTTCCTCAAATAATTAAATCATTTGAGTTTGCTCTATGCCTGTTTGATACACTTTCTCGGATGTTGAAAAACCTGGAAAGGTACATGGGGCTAGAAACACCAACATCACACATTTGATTGGCTGACAAGTTTCATTTTTAAACACACCAGTTTTTATAGTAACTGCATCATTAATTTAGAATATTATAGCACCAGATTCTTGTACTATTTTCTATTTGTTTATTACAGCCCTTGTTTACATTTTTACTGGTGCGGCCGTTTTGCCTGTTTTTACGGTACTTGTCAATATTAGGAATACATTAGAAATATTACCAATGTTTACCTAATATTGTGGATACATTTTAAATACATTTGGGTTAAATGTTAACTTGCTGCTATGTAAAAATACTGGTTTGGGTTTTCAATGTTTTACAATCCTGCGAGGTACTATTTAAAAGTTTATTGGTAGTGGAACTACTTCTATTATATAGCCAATATTGCAGATACATTTCATTGAAATTGAATAGAAAAAATGATTAAAATTATTTTGTATTTGTATCCCAGTTAAAAGTAACTTTTACCAATATCATAATTTTATTTACCTTTAATGATGCCCAGTAGAAGACCCAAATTCTGCAAGGCTGAAATCCATGCTTTCTGCTTGCTCAACAATGTCAATAATGAAATATGTTCTGCCACCTGCAAGTTCAGAAAACCATAGCATAAGATTAAGTACTTGAAGAATGTAACATTAATACTGTGGGTACCCATAACGGGGGGGTGGACTCCCCCCCCTTTTTTTAGTTTAGCATTGTCTTGTGTAATCAATGCACAAAGCAAATTGAAAAAGTGTTCAAATCAAAATTGTCCCCTCTAATGTTTTTTTTTCTTAAGTTTGCCCCTCTCCCCTTAGAAAAATTTTATGGGCACTCGTGATTAACATACAAAATACACTCTGAAATTAACAATAATTTATATTTTAGGGGATATTAACTCATTATGTTATGCTTTCAGAGAAGGAATTTAAAAGAGTAATAGAGAAAGACAGTGTGGTTAACTTTTACTGGACACTGTGAAACAAATATTGCAAGAAAATTCCAGATAAAACAGGGATTCCATAGGTCAAATGTAGCTTAGAATGACCACTAACATACATTAATGCTACAACATTCTACGACCAATACTTTTTGAGATATGAGAGTTAGTGAATTTCTGCCCATAGAGCGAAATGTATTTATAATCTTTTGGGAGGACCTGTAGATAAACTATCCAGTCGATGGGGACCAAAAGGTAAGGTGCACAACTCAGGGTTTAACCTGGGCTAAAAATTTCGTTAGCAAAAAAGCTAAAATGAGAAAAAAAACTTTGGCAAAATGCTAAAAGACCAATATACCTATAAATTCACATTCCCCCACTTTCTCGACATCTTGATGAGTTTGATTTTCATTTGCTGACTTACCTTTAAAAATCAGCCACATCTGTAAAGGATTAGATATTTACAAAACATTCTTAATGACAAAGTAATTCAAATCTGTACATACCAGTGAGACAAAAGTTTGACTGAAAGCTATTGTAATATATGTTATGATTAAATGACAAACAGATAAAAAATAATGTTAATTTGATAAAAGGATTTTATTGTTTTTCAAAACTTTTTTTACATGTTACTAGTTTTCTTTGTTTCATATTCACGCACTTTTCAAAAGCCTTATTAAAGTTGAAAAATTCCCTTTCTGGACCTTCTATATTTATCATTAGAAGATTATCAATGTTTTCTATAGATAATCGGTTTCTAATGTTAGATCTTACAAGATTCAGTAGCAATCAACTGCGTGCATTGGGATGGTTGCACAATATTCAATAATGGAACACATTAACATTATCTACGTGTTCTTATAAACAAAGCTTAGAAAAGCCGTTATTCCGCTGCTCGCTAGTATTTTTCCAAATATGTTTTTGCAAAAAAGCGAAAACTCTCTCGTTTCATTTTCGCAACTCTTTTCGCATTTTGCAAAAAATGCGACCGTATTTTAAACCCTGGCACAACTAGATGTTACAACAATCCTAAATATAAGATTTTAACATTGTACGACAAATAGTTTTTGAGATATACAAGCGACATACATACGTACGCACAGACAGCATGGAAAAACATGTCAAAATAGACTTGCGGTCGATCAAAATCGGTTGTACATGCATTTATATGAACGTGCATGCTAGCGTACGATGCGATGCATCGCAAAAATTCTTAAAAATAAATTTTGACGTAGTGAAAATCTGTTTTTTCGTCAAAATTTGGCTCCCAAATTTTTTTGCGATCACATTACTTCCATATACTCCATACCAGGAAGTAATAAAAAATAAATAAATACTTACACACATTAAAACGTCTAAAGTAGAGTATCCATCTTCAACATTGGTTCCAAATGTACCGCTGTTATTAACAATCTCCTAGATTTCAAGGAAATGAGCATCAGTACATAGAAAACATTTAATTTCCTAAATCAATCAATTTATATGAATGTAAGAACCTTCAGTTAAAGTTTACATTTAAGTAATTATCAAAAAAGCAAATTATTCAGTGGCAGATCTAGGAGAAGAGAGCAGGGGCAGGGACATACCTGAAAAAATTTCTGGGAGGGTCCAAAAGATAAAAAAGGCAAAATTTTCACAAAAAGGAGGGACTATATTTGGTATGTGGTGTTGTTTACATTTTGACGTTTGTTTACATGTTTGATTTGGGGTTTGTTCTGGCTATCCTGAGCGGTGCTCAGCGGGAGTGAAGTACCCTGCCGATGGTTGTTTAGTAGAGCTGAAGATTCCCGGTCGCCAGTCGCCACCTGGCAACTAAATTATTTTATTTGGCCACCAGTTAATTCACATCCAGGCGCCAAGTCATAGAGAATGATTTACCGGGATTTTCCGTAGCCCCGTTAAGAATATTTTTTTTTAATTACCATAAAATACGCCCTCCCCTCCTCAACGTTGAATGATCTTGATTTTCGCAGTCAAAAATACCCCCCTCCCTCCTCGCAGAAGCAAATAAAGTGCGTTTCTCAGACGGCCACGGGAATGAGTTCTCTAACGCGCCAACAAATCCGAGCGGCGTGGCGAATATCCCCCACCCTGAGGTCTTGAAGCAGGAGGAACAGAGGAATTCGGAGGTCTGCCTTCGGCGCGTCGGACTTTCTGTCATGCGGCGACAACACTTCCGCGCTGGCCGCTGTCAAAACAAATGAATGAAATAAAAACAGGATTCTTTGTAGAATCATGGTAGAACCTTCTATATTGATTCGGTGCCGTTTACACAGTTGCAAAAATGCACTGATTTTTTAAAAAATCAGCTTTTTTGCGTATATAAAACTACTATGTACGTATTTTTTTTTTCGTGAGATTCAACAGAATTAGCGTAAATTAAGCAAAAATTTTCATAAACACAAAGCTTTAATAGCAAAAGAAAAACAATTTTTTATTAATCCCAATTATAACCCCTCAAAATAACCGATTTTAAGTTGAAGTGAGGGGGAAGCTATAATCAGGTTTTTGCGGTATTTTCTTATGTGTGAAATTGCTTTCAAACTTGCCAATAAAACCGAAAAATAGTCATAACTATCTACTTTTGTCTCTTTACGCTTCATAGACGAACACTAGAGGGGATATATTTATTTTTAGGTAGAAAACAAAGGGGTGCTAGAAAGGGAGTCTTCTCCGCAGGACCGATCCCAGCGTGAGCATGATGGTGCACAGCACGCGGGCGGTCAATTTTCACGTGGACGGCCAACGGTCTAGAACAGGTTCTGCTTCTCCGAACACGTTAAACCTAGGTTCAATGGTAGATTAAACTCCTTAACAACCATCTTTAAAATAAAACAAATCCTATTAAAATCGGCTAATCCATTTGGGATCTATTTTGCCACACAGATATCCAACTTTTGGAAAAACACACGTATTTTAGTAAATCCTAGAATGAAAATTTAATAACTAAATTCATATTCTGAAAAAATTAAAGGACCCCTATGTGCCCTGCTTGCTCCTGTGATAATCGGGGTCTGATCATCACAGGATTTTCAGTAGTCTTTCACTTAATTATAAACATTTTTTTCAGAAATTTGTACATAAATACATCTAAAATTAATTCTCAGATTTTAAATTTTGAAATAATAATTGAATACAGCCTTAATTCACCAGCATTACTGTGATATTAAGATGCTGATATATTAAAAATATTTGTTTGTACAATAAGGGAAATTTACAATATACACACAATACTGTGTGGATAGATTTTAAATATATTTAAATTCATTAACATGGACAATATAATGGATAAATGTTGCTAATTTTTACCAATATCAGTTTTTATTTGCAATGTAATAATAATATGAATGATTAAGTATATTAGCATTAGAAAAAAATAGTATAAAAATTTTTAAAAATAATTACTTGTCAATACTAAGAATACACTATAAATATTTCTAATTTTTACTTAAAATTGTGGAAACATTGAAAAGATATTTGGGCTAAATAGTAACTTGCTACTAACACACAGGTTTATGACTTTAATGTTTTCACAATACTGAGTTACTATTGAAAACATCAAATCAGTAATGGAACTACTTCAGAAACATTTCCAATATATACCCAATATTGTGGATACATTTCATATGTTAGTTTAAATTCAATAGAAAAAACATTAGCATTATTTTGAGTCTTACCAGCAAAATGTATTCAATATTTGGGTTTCAATACATAAATTGCAGTTTCTTTTTCATTTTTTTGAAGGGGATTTCGCTTACATGAATATTTTTCGAATCTAATACAGAAAATTGATTTGACAGCTGGCGGCACTTGTATGCAAATGTATATAGAATATTTAATTACTATTAAAGCTTGTTAATACATTTTTTTTTCAGTGAAACAATTAATTACGGTAGCCGATACATAAACACGTTACAACTAACAACAGAATTGTTACGATTTTTAACCCTAACACAAGTGTTAGCAGCACAGTTATTTTTAAGACATTGTTATAAACAAATACCATTTAATACGTTATATTTATTTCGTCTTATATTAATCGAATCTGTGTTAAAATAAAACAAAAGTATAATACATACCAATTCAAAGCAAGCAAGCGAGTAGCTTGTTTTCTTCCCTTCCTCCGTAGATCTTGCTAAATAATGGCGGTCGGGTCGATGTCGGTAGTCTCAGAACGGAAGAGCGCGCATGCGTAAATCTGCTCCTTGGTTTTCCTCCGATGAGGGAGGTATTTCAGGTCTTGGCCCAAGCACTGTTTCGGTTCAGTGTATCAATGGGTCAAATACAGGCGTTTGGCCCATGCACCTTGGACAGTTCAAATCCCAAGCACCGTTTTAGGATGAAATTTTTGGTACTGGCCCAATCAGTATCTGCAGTGGACATCCCATGCACCCTTTTAAGATGAAGTTTTGGATACTGGGCCAAGCTTTGCATTTCGTGTAACGATGAGAAGCCAATCAAACCGGTCATCGCCCAAGGAAATGCCAATCATCCATTGCTACTAGGGCTACCATATCACGGTTTTTAGGAAGGGGGGTGGGATAAATTAGGGATCCTACCCCAGAAAGATTACATTACAGTGTTGAACCAATTCTAAGTTATACCATTATATGAATCAATACAGTAATATACATTTTTTGTGGGAGCTAGGGGAATGGGGGAAGGAGGTATGGCTCCTTCCTTCCTATAGATATGAGCGCCTATAAGATAGAATAGACGTAAAATACTCCAAAGTAAATTTAAATTATTAAATTTTCAGTTTTTTGCATATATACTGGCTATTAAACTTGCTTTTATTTCACAAAACACATTTAATTTATCTCGAAATGGAAGTTTTCGGGAAAATTAAAATTCAGGAGTTTTAGTAAAAACTTGAAAACTTTTAAATTTTTATGAAGTTAATCTAATTAAGCTTTTTATTTACATTTTTAAATTCAGTAATAAAGAAGCAAATTAAGAGCTTTTCCATATCTAAAGATCTGACGCATTCTGTACAAAAATATTTTTTCCCACTTTAAAAATGCCCTAGTATTTTTTATATCTCAAAATTAAGAAGAAGCTTTAAAGTCATCTAATGCATTTAATTAGCGATGAAAATTTTACTTGCAATCAGAAATAAGCGTTCATAAAGATATTTTCGATTCCAGTATCTCAGTTTTAATTGCGCATAGGAAGTGAGTAATTGGCTCATTAAAACATAACTACCTTATAAGTCTCTTCGTCAACGCATAAAAGTGCCAAATATGATTCCTTAAGTTTTTATCACGTTAGTTTCGAACAAGTCTCCCTCACACACATTATTCTAATTTTGAAGAAAAAAAGTAACCCGGTAGAATTAATGAATAATCAATGCTGTTACCACAGAGGATAGATTTTTCACTTCAATATTATTTCTGCTTTTAAGAATGCTTGCAGTAACCATGATTACACTTAAAAAGCATCGGTATCTTTTCACAAAATCCATAAAAACGCCGTACAAAAATATAAAATATTTGTTGTTCAGAAAACACAATTTTTAAAAAATAGTTCAAAAGGTGTGTTTGATTTTTAAATAAGTACTACGAGTTCATGTTCAGTGTGAGATAAGGTTTAATCTTTACTATTTCATATTTCCCTGAAAAAAATTCACGCCTTAAATGCACTACTATGCACAATGTTATACTTTTAAAATATCTGCATTGAATTATTGGATTAAAGTATTTTAGCCTTGTCAGAAAAAGAAATAATTCCCAATTTTAATTCACTGTAATTCAAATAACCCGTGGTATTTAATATCACAAAATTTAATGTATTATCAGTGTTTTCAAAATACAAAATACACTGAAAACGTATTTCAAAATAGACTTTCTATTTATTTGGCTAACATGTAAAAATACGAAATTCAAAATACCAGTATGTATTTCAAATACGTCTACTGACTGCGATGTTTCCTAAATCTGCTTGAAATTGATCATGAAAAGCAGATTCTTAGGTCAATGAAGGGACACGAACTATCTAATTTGTTTTCTGCCCAAATTGAAAAGCACATTGAAAAATTATTAATGTCAGTAGAACGGTATACCATAGCTGCCAACACTTCCGATACACTATGTGGAAATTAGGGGTGGAAAGTCGTCCGATAGCATCGAAGAAGTTGGAAGCAATAGTATACCATAGGTGTCGAGTATTACGGATTATTATTAACCAATTCTTGGGAATGGCTATTTTCTCATTATAATATTGCAAAATTTCTGTATTGGAGGCGCGCGGCGGCGATTCTTTCAGATAAATATTCAAAAAATTTATGGTTTACTAAAAGTGGTTAATTACATTCCGCAATTCTAAACCGTATATATATATGTTTTTATTTTAATTTTGAAAATAGCAATCACCCCCTCCACTAAACCCGGAAATCTCTCTACGGATCAACAGAAAATGCTTTGTATTAGAGTTACTGTTTGCAGAAAGTGGTTAATCGGAATTATTGGCAACTATGACACGGTAAAATTAACCATTTCTTGTAAACAGTTTTTGCCGTACAATGAACCCGTAAGATTCCCGTATTAACGTTAACGGATAAAGAAGTTTATTTATTCACCTTACTGTTACCCTGTAAGTGCTATCTTGCTGGCACGCTTGATCACCTAATTGAAGAAAACAATCATCCAACAATCAGGGACGGATACAACCCATCCCACTGGCCCGGGAAATTCATTTGAACTGCGGTCCACTTACATTTTCTTCTAACACGCGTGCACATAATAGATGATAAGTGTATATATAAATACAATATATATTAAAGTGATCGGCCCATCAGGAAAATTCCCGCGTTCCCGGTGAGTGTATCCGGGCCTGCGCAACAATGCTTATTAAATGTTTCTTTCCGCAGGTAATCGTAACTGGTCCTCGTACTGTCTGCCCCTTGTATTATACAAACTGCCGGAGTGCGTTCCTTCAAAGTTTGTCATTGTTCATCTGCCCATCTTTACAACTAGCAACTTTTGCCGATTGTTTTGCTAGATTCTAAGACAGCAGAGCTGCCAAGTCTCCGGCTTTTTCCGGGAGATTTCCCACCACAATTTTTAGACAGTTTTATTCTGCATTAAATATTGGAACTTATTTTAAGCATAAATTTGTAAGTAAAAATTAGTGGTGAGAAATCTCCCGGAAAAAGCCGGAGACTTGGCAGCTCTCAGACAGTAATCACTGTTTACAAAAAGTATTTGATTATGTTCCGTAAAGGTTAACAGCTATGTCACTGATCCTTTAGGACGCTTTTCTTTTCAAACGTTAGACGCAGCTAATTTCGTCATACATGTATCAATTCATGGCTTCTCAATGCGCTAACTCCTTTGCGAAGAAAAATAGAGGATTTAGTATTTTAAAATTGAGAATGTTTTTTCAGAGCATCCCCGACAGCTCCATTGTTTTAGATAATTAATAACATTATGAAGCTCATATCTTCAGATAACAATGTATGAAGTTTCCTGTCGATGGGTTCAGCAGATGGGCCGATAGGCAGCTAGAAGTTCATTTATCAGGGAAGTCTTTTTGTGACCACCCTGTATAAAAAAATAATGTTTTTAAATATGGAACAGCATAAATAAGAAATAGTAGTAGCTTTGTCGAGGAAAACATCGTATATGCCATAAAGTTTATTACTAATGAACCGAGGACAATAATTTGAAAACATCAAATAGCATTTCTAGCGATGTAAATATGATTTGTTATAATATAGAGTTTTGATTCTATTATATGCATGGGAATTTTATGCAATTTCTCATTTCAACGTAATGTGAAATGAAATTTAACATTACTCGCACAGTCATATCGGCCAATTATCAGGAATGAATTAGCCACTCTGTGCAAACAGTATATTTTTAAAGTATTTTTTTCACAGTAGCAACCAGCTCGAGCGTAAAATTTTGCTATATTTTATGATGAAAAATCATGTTTGGAAAAAGTGGTTAACTGTATTCCGAATTAGTTGGCAACTATGCTCACAAGTAAGAAAGGGGGGGGGGATATATTTTGAACTTTAAAATATAATAGCGCGTACGCAACAATTTTACCTACGCTGACGAAAAATATTAAAATTTTTTATGATTCACTTTGAATTTCGCTATTTGTATACATTCCTGAAACTGCATAGGCCTTTAAGAACATCATCTAAAGAAGGCTGTCGGATATCTTTTCAAATTCGAAATAAATGAATTATTTATTTGGATTTGTGTGCTATGAAACACACTCTCAATAGTTCAGCTATAACTACGAAAATCCTGCTATGCTCGTTAATTACGCTTCGTTTGCTTTAATTTCAACCGTTTTCATCTCAAGTACTGTTATCAAAGTACGGGTCTCCCAAGACAGGAACTGATACTAGAGATATCGGAATTTACCATACAAAAATTGCATAAAATAAAAGCATTGCAAAAGAATCTGCTGCGAATTCTTCCTTTTCATTGTCATAGCTGCCAACTATTACGGAATATAATTAACCACTTTTTGTAAACAATAATATTAAATCAAAAATTTTAATTGGCTTAAAAGGAATAATAATATTTGTTCTAGGAGCGAGAGCTCGGTGCTGTTTTGAGAAGCTACTAATAATGTGTACTGTTCTCAATAAGCGGTTATAATACGTAGTAAGTGGTATCTATGTTTATTATTATTGTCAATTTCACAATTTTTTTTACAACTGTTAAACCCTTGCCGGTTCAATTTTTTATCGAGTTGGAGGGTCAAAAAATGTCACTTTTTTAATGCATATTTTGATATATATACCTTTTAAAAGCATAATAACACTATTCTCATATAAGATTTCCTAAATCGTCTATATAGTGCTACCATGTAGTGGGCAGAAAAGTAAATGAAAGTGTTTTTAAAAAAAAACGAATTAATTCGGGAAAGATAAAATTCCTAATGCCCGACCTACACTCGGGATAATCCAGAATGAAACGTTTTACTTGCCCGAGCTCAGTTCGGGAAAATCCGGTAAGGGGTTAATATGCCTTTTTGTAATAAAGCATAATAAAATAACAATATTTTCAATTGGTGGATGGCAATATAAAACCTTGATTGTTAAACGAAAGGGTGCAGTCTTGTTTGTAAAGAGAAATCGAATAATAAATATCCTGTAATTGTTCGT